>CAKAOJ020000098.1:2070000-2342500 GCA_916701645.2 Sebastolobus alascanus | reverse complement strand
TCACCTGACAGAGAGGGGGGGGGGGAGAGAGAGGGGGGGGGGGAGGGGAGAGAGAGGGGGGGGAGGGGAGAGAGAGGGGGGGGGGAGAGAGAGAGGGGGAGAGAGAGAGAGGGAGAGAGAGAGAGAGAGAAGTCACAAGAGACAGAGAGAGAGTGAGAGAGAGAGAAGTCACGAGAGACAGAGAGAGAGAGAGAGAGAGAGAGAGGTAGAGAGAGAGAGGGAGAGAGAGAGAGAGAGAGAGAAGTCACGAGAGACAGAGACAGAGAGAGAGAGAGAAGTCACGAGAGACAGAGAGAGAGAGAGAGAATCACGAGAGAGAGAGAGAGAAGTCACGAGAGAGACAGAGAGAAAGAGAGAGAGAGAGAGAATCACGAGAGAGAGAGAGAGAGAAGTGACGAGAGAGAGAGAGAGAAGTCACGAGAGACAGAGAGAGAGAGAGAGAGAGAGAGAGAGAGAGAGAGAGAGAGAGAGAAGTCACAAGAGAGAGAGAGAAGTCGAGAGAGAGAGAGAGAGAGAGAGAGAGAGAAGTCACGAGAGACAGAGAGAGAGAGAGAGAGAGAAGTCACGAGAGACAGAGAGAGAGAGAGAGAAGTCACGAGATAGACAGAGAGAGAGAGAGAGAGAGAGAGGGGGAGAAGTCACGAGAGAGACAGAGAGAGAGAGAGAGAGAATCACGAGAGAGAGAGAGAAGTCACGAGAGAGACAGAGAGAAAGAGAGAGAGAGAGAGAATCACGAGAGAGAGAGAGAGAAAAGTCACGAGAGAGAGAGAGAAGTCGAGAGAGAGAGAGAGAGAGAGAGAGAGAGAGAGAGAGAGAGAGAGAGAGAGAGAGAGAGAGACAGAGAGAGAGAGACAGAGATAAGAGTATTAAATACTTGACTAATCTCCCTTTAAGGTTAATTTAGAACAGATAATGAACGTGCAATTAATTTGCGATTAATCTTGATTAAATATTTTAATTGATTGACAGCCCTAATATATATATTTATAAAAACATTTGTTTTCATCAGCTTGTTTTACCACTTTACTCTCTCATTATTATTGTTCTGTTTTAACAGTTAACTTATTGTTTAACTTCATTTATCTGCTTTTACTCTCTGAAACACTTTAAAACATCTGTTTTGAAAAGTGCTACATAGATAAATGCATTATTATTATTATTATTATTATTATTATTATTATTATTATTATTATATAAAACAGTTCAAAACAGTGAAAAGCAGCTCACACCTGAATGCATCAGTAATAATAATCTCTTCATATCATGTATTATAGTACAACAGTTACTGCTGATCCGTTAAAGGTTCTGTAGATCACATTCAGAGCCACTAGATGTTGCACTAGAGCACCAGCATCTCAGACCAGAACAAAATGCCCCCCCCCCCCCCCCCCCCCTTCACATGTCTTCTTCCTCCTTCATTCTCTACTCAGGACGCCATTACTCCACTAATATCTTTACTAGAGGTCGACCGATATGGGTTTTTTATGGCCGATGCCGATGCCGATTTTTTACAGAATCAGGACAGCCGATGGCCGATATATGATGCCGATTTTTTTTTTGCCGATATGTTTGGCTGGTTTTCTTTTTTTCCTCCATCTGATAAAATATAACAGCTTAATAATAACAAATAATACACAAAATTTCTTAACTTAAGTAAACATTTATTGAACAACAACAACACTTATGGTCTGTCTCTCCAATTTGCACTTTGTGTCTGCACTGCAGTGCATATTTTAATTGCAGGATGGTTAATAGTAGTAATAGTACAGGACTCAAGACCTTTTAAGCACCTTTCCAAAACTGTCCTAAAGCATGTTTTTTATTTATGTTTGTTGACAGACACTGTTACAAGCTATATGGCCATAATCTAATTGATCACAATATAATAATAACTTTGTTCACTCTAGGGATGTCAATAACTAACCGTTTAACCGTTAACCGACGTTAAGAACTTTAACCGATTAACGCTATCGGTTAAAACAGTTAAAATATATATTAATAATGAATTACAAAGCTGAGAAGAACTCAGAGAAGCGGCTCGTCTCTTTAAGCAGAAAAACTGCTCCACCTTAAGAGTCCACCTTAAGAGGCGGAGCCGGAGTTACAGATACAGATACAGGAAGCTGGCTCGGGTCTCTAGTTCGCTGGAGCAGAGCGAGTTGTAGCCTCGTAGCATTTATCCACCGACAAATAACCTGTACACACACTGTCTGCTACACTAACGTTCACACCACCGACACCCCCCCACCCCCCCCTTCTCCCCGCCGCCACACACATACAGTCTGTCGAACACTCGCAAAAGTTTCGCTGCAATGACGGAGCGGCGGCGAGAACGAAGCTACCAGCAGAGCTACAGATGCTAACGTAGCACAAAAACACTCGCTATCGTTAATCTGAGCAGACAGAGTATCATTACGCCGGGCAGACATAGCGGACAATCTGCTAAACTAAACTAAATGTGCGGTGGAGACTTTTAGCAGCAACAACAACACTGGGCTGCCCGCAGATGTGCCTGTTTAATAATCGGCCTAATATGCTCAGGAATCGGCCGATGCCGATTATGAAAAAATGTCAAAAAATCGGCCCGATTAATCGGCCAACCGATTAATCGGTCGACCTCTAATCTTTACATAGCAAATAGTTGTTGTCAAAATCTCCCTTTAAGTACATTTAGCTGATAATACTTGTGTACTTTTACCTGAGTGACGTTTTCAGAGCAGAGCTTTAACTCTCACTAACAAAGTACTTTTACAGTGTTGTATTTGTACTTTTACTGCAGTAAAGAATGAACATTAGACTGCTTTACATCCTGTCATGAGTTTGAAACATGAATAATCAGTGAGTGTCAGTCATGTTTAATGTGTCACTTCTTGTCATCACACTAACAGATAACCTTCAGTCCTGTCACACTGTTTGTCATTTCATTTCTTATATATTGAGCTCCATAATGGTTAGCATGGTTAGCATGGTTAGCTACTGTAGTTAGAGCAGCTGGTGATCCTGAACACGGTGGCTAACAGCTAACTGTTAGCACAGAGCTAAACTCTTCAACACAAACAGCTTTTTACACTTTGATGAAACTAACATGAGATCAGCTGAGAGTCATTCAGCACTGAAAAGTGTCACTTACCAAAAGATTAACACGGAGGAAACATCTGAGGCACAACGGGACAAAGTGAAAGTAAAATACTGTTTCCACAAGAAGTCACCTGACAGAGAGAGGGGGGGGGAGGGAGAGAGAGAGAGACACAGAGAGACAGAGCGAGAGAGAGAGAGAAGTCACGAGAGACACAGAGAGAGAGAGAGAAGTCACGAGAGACACAGAGAGAGAGAGAGAGAAGTCACGAGAGACAGAGAGAGAGTGAGAGAGAGAGAAGTCACGAGAGACAGAGAGAGAGAGAGAGACAGAGAAGTCACGAGATAGACAGAGAGAGAGAGAGAGAGAGAGAGAGAGAGAGAGAAGTCACGAGAGAGACAGAGAGAGAGAGGGGGAGAGAGAGAGAGAGAGAGAGAGAGAGAGAGAAAGAGAGACAGAGAGGGGGAGAAGTCACGAGAGAGACAGAGAGAGAGAGAGAGAGAATCACGAGAGAGAGAGAGAGAGAGAGAAGTCACGAGAGACAGAGAGAGAGAGAGAGAGAGAGAGAGAGAGAAGTCACGAGAGAGAGAGAGAGAAGTCACGAGAGAGAGAGAGAGAGAGAGAGAGAGACACAGAGATAAGAGTATTAAATACTTGACTAATCTCCCTTTAAGGTTAATTTAGAACAGATAATGAACGTGCAATTAATTTGCGATTAATCTTGATTAAATATTTTAATTGATTGACAGCCCTAATATATATATTTATAAAAACATTTGTTTTCATCAGCTTGTTTTACCACTTTACTCTCTCATTATTATTGTTCTGTTTTAACAGGTAAGTTATTGTTTTACTTCATTTGTCTGCTTTTATTCTCTGAAACACTCTATAACATCTGTTTTGAAAAGTGCTACATAAATGAATGCAGTATTATTAATATTATTATTATTATATAAAACAGTTCAAAACAGTGAAAAGCAGCTCACACCTGAATGCATCAGTAATAATAATCTCTTCATATCATGTATTATAGTACAACAGTCACAGTTACTGCTGATCCGTTAAAGGTTCTGTAGATCACATTCAGAGCCACTAGATGTTGCACTAGAGCACCAGCATCTCAGACCAGAACAAAATGCCCCCCCCCCCCCCCCTTCACATGTCTTCTTCCTCCTTCATTCTCTCCTCAGGACGCCATTACTCCACTAATATCTTTACATAGCAAATAGTTGTTGTCAAAATCTCCCTTTAAGTACATTTAGCTGATAATACTTGTGTACTTTTACCTGAGTGACGTTTTCAGAGCAGAGCTTTAACTCTCACTAACAAAGTACTTTTACAGTGTTGTATTTGTACTTTTACTGCAGTAAAGAAGGAACATTAGACTGCTTTACATCCTGTCATGAGTTTGAAACATGAATAATCAGTGAGTGTCAGTCATGTTTAATGTGTCACTTCTTGTCATCACACTAACAGATAACCTTCAGTCCTGTCACACTGTTTGTCATTTCATTTCTTATATATTGAGCTCCATAATGGTTAGCATGGTTAGCATGGTTAGCTACTGTAGTTAGAGCAGCTGGTGATCCTGAACACAGTGGCTAACAGCTAACTGTTAGCACAGAGCTAAACTCTTCAACACAAACAGCTTTTTACACTTTGATGAAACTAACATGAGATCAGCTGAGAGTCATTCAGCACTGAAAAGTGTCACTTACCAAAAGATTAACACGGAGGAAACATCTGAGACACAACGGGACAAAGTGAAAGTAAAATACTGTTTCCACAAGAAGTCACCTGACAGACAGAGAGAGGGGGGGAGGGGGGGAGAGAGGGGGGGGAGAGAGAGAGAGGGGGGAGAGAGGGGGGGGAGAGAGAGAGAGACACAGAGAGACAGAGAGAGAGAGAGAGAGAGAGAGAGACACAGAGAGACACAGAGAGAGAGAGAGAGAGAGAGAGACACAGAGAGACAGAGAGACAGAGAGAGAGAGAGAGAGAGATACAGAGAGACAGAGAGGGAGAGAGAGAGACAGAGATTATATAACAGCCAGTAGGGGAGAGTGGGGTGAGTGTAACCAGTTGTTTCTTGAGGTGTTTTTAAAGAGAGGGAATGACAGTAATGTCTCCAACTAAAACATGAACATATATTTCAGGATGTGCTGCATCTTTGGGAAAAATCACTTTGGATCTGAAATAAACTGTTTTCAAAATATGTCTTTCGAAAAAAAATGTTCTCTTGACTCAAGTTGAAGCTCTGGAGAGGATAAGTTGAGCCGTATACGGTACGACTAATCAATCAATCACACCTGTCTATCACTGAAGTGAGGTTATCATAGAACCCCCCCACATTGGCTGGAGCCGATCCCAGCTGACATTGGGTGAAGGGGGGGGGGGGGGGTTCACCCTGGACAGGTCTCCAGCCTATCACAGGGCTGACAAATAGAGACAGACAACCATTCACACTCACATTCACACCTACGGGACATTTAGAGGCAACTATGAACCTGCATGTCTTTGGACTGTGGGAGGAAACCTGAGCACCCGGAGTAAACCCACGCTAACACGGGGAGAACACGCTAACACGGGGAGAACATGCTAACACAGGGAGAACACGCTAACGCTGGGAGAACATGCTAACACGGGGAGAACACTCTAACACGGGGAGAACATGCTGACACAGGGAGAACACGCTAACGCTGGGAGAACATGCTAACACGGGGAGAACACTCTAACACGGGGAGAACATGCTGACACGGGGAGAAAACGCTAACACTGGGAGAAAACGCTAACACGGGGAGAACATGCTAACACGGGGAGAACACGCTAACACGGGGAGAACACTCTAACACGGGGAGAACACGCTAACACGGGGAGAACACTCTAACACGGGGAGAACACGCTAACACGGGGAGAACACGCTAACACGGGGAGAACACTCTAACACGGGGAGAACACGCTAACACGGGGAGAACACGCTAACACGGGGAGAACACTCTAACACGGGGAGAACACGCTAACACGGGGAGAACACTCTAACACGGGGAGAACACGCTAACACGGGGAGAACACTCTAACACGGGGAGAACATGCTAACACGGGGAGAACACTCTAACACGGGGAGAACACTCTAACACGGGGAGAACATGCTAACACGGGGAGAACACTCTAACACGGGGAGAACATTCTAACACGGGGAGAACACTCTAACACGGGGAGAACATGCTAACACTGGGAGAACACGCTAACACGGGGAGAACACTCTAACACGGGGAGAACATGCTAACACGGGGAGAACACGCTAACACGGGGAGAACACTCTAACACGGGGAGAACATGCTAACACGGGGAGAACACGCTAACACGGGGAGAACACTCTAACACGGGGAGAACACGCTAACACGGGGAGAACATGCTAACACGGGGAGAACACGCTAACACGGGGAGAACATATATTATATTTGTCCACTCCCATGTTGATAAGAGTATTAAATACTTGACAAATCTACCTTTAAGGTACATTTAGAACAGATACAAAATTAATGATAAATTCGCAATTAATCGTGATTAAATATTTTAATCGATTGACAGTCATAAAAAGTAAAAGTGAAAGTTGACATATTGAATTGAAATATTAAATCTCAAGTAAAGTACAGTTACTCCCAAAGAAATACTTCAGTACTGTATACACTACAGGTACTGTACAACAACCTCAGACCAGCTCTGGTTTCCAACCACCAAACATGAAGCATAACTTAGCTGGACAATATGTGACTGCATGTCTCAAACTGAGGGACTCACATTTAAAACAACATCACTGAATCACTTAATATGACAAAAATATCTGAACATAATAGTAAATTATCAACACGCACCACACAAAAAGTTACATTTATGAAATCAAAACCGTCCACATGTGTGTGTATATTGTATATGATCTATTTTACTTATATTCCTGTTTCTGTGTATTGTCCAAATATTTGATCAATTTGTACTTTGATGCTTTGGCATGACTTGTTTTTGAAAGTTTCATAACAATAAAGTCTTTGAAGTGCATTTTGCATCTCTTTTTGGTCATTTTATGTCTCTTTGCAGTGATCTTTTATGTCACAATTCAGTGGAGTCAGAGCCTTAAAATGATTTGATCAAGAATCTGAAGTGAACCAAAGATTTCCAGCCCTACTGAGTAAGAACAAACAACAGACATACAGAACACACACACCGGAGCAAACAGAGTCATTCAGGTCCACCAAAGAATATGGACATAAAGACAGTGTAGGGGAAGCAGGTAGGAGCTGGTCTAGTTATTAGAAAATATTAAAGATAATTATCAATATTAATAAAATGAATATTACTAAATTATCAATATATATTAATAATAACAGGGCACTAAATTACATTGGTACATAAGCTCAAAAGACATTAAAATGGCTATCAAAAGTAAATAATAATTATCAAAATAATTATTAATTATATTGAATAATATGATTTAATGTAGCTCTGGGGACGTGGAACGTCACCTCTCTGTGGGGGAAGGAGCCGGAGCTTGTGCGGGAGGTGGAGCACTACCAGTTAGATCTGGTAAGGCTTACCTCTACGCACAGCCTCGGTTCTGGAACCGTACTCCTGGATAGGGGTTGGACTTTATACTTTTCTGGAGTTGCCCAAGATGCGAGGCACCTAGCGGGTGTGGGGATACTCAGAAATCCCCGGCTGAGTGCCGCTACGTTGGAGTTTACCCCGGTGGACGAGAGGGTCGCCTCCCTACGCCTTCGGGTTATGGGGGGGAAAACTCTGACTGTTGTGTGTGCGTATGCACCGAACAGCAGTTCAGAGTATTCGGCCTTCTTGGAGACCCTGAATGGAGTACTGCATGGGGCTCCAGTAGGGGACTCCATAGTTCTCCTGGGAGACTTCAACGTGCACGTGGGTAACGATGGAGACACCTGGAGAGGCGTGATTGGGAGGAATGGCCCCCCTGATCTAAACCCGAGTGGTCGGTTGTTACTGGACTTCTGTGCTAGTCATGGACTGTCCATAACAAACCCCATGTTCGAACATAAGGATGCTCGTAAGTGTACGTGGTACCAGAGCACCTTCTTAGGGCCATCCAATCCCTGTACGCCCAAAGCAAGAGCTGTGTCCGGATCCTCGGCAGTAAGTCGGACTCGTTTCCGGTTGGTTTGGCCTCCGCCAGGGCTGCGCTTTGTCACCAATCCTGTTTGTGATATTCATGGGCAGGATATCGAGGCGTAGTCGGGGGGAGGAGGGTTTGCAGTTCGGTGTGCTGAGGATCTCATCGCTGCTTTTTGCAGATGATGTGGTCCTGTTGGCATCATCGGTCTGTGACCTCCAGCACTCACTGGAGCGGTTCGCAGCCGAGTGTGAAGTGGCTGGGATGAGGATCAGCACCTCTAAATCTGAGGCCGTGGTTCTCAGCAGGAAACCGATGGATTGCCTACTCCGGGTAGGGAATGAGTCCTTACCCCAAGTGAAGGAGTTCAAGTACTTCGGGGTCTTGTTCGCGAGTGAGGGGACAATGGAACGTGAGATTGGCCGGAGAATCGGAGCAGCGGGGGGGCGGTACTGCATTCGCTTTACCGCACCGTTGTGACGAAAAGAGAGCTGAGCCGGTAGGCAAAGCTCTGGATCTACCGGTCAATCTTCGTTCCTACTCTCACCTATGGTCATGAGTGTTGGGTCATGACCCAAAGAATTAGATCGCAGGTACAAGCGGCCGAAATGGGTTTCCTCAGGAGGGCGGCTGGCGTCTCCCTAAGAGATAGGGTGAGAAGCTCAGTCATCCGTGAGGGACTCGGAGTAGAGCCGCTGCTCCTTTGAGTTGAAAGGAGCCAGCTGAGGTGGTTCGGACATCTAGTAAGGATACCCCCCCCCCTGGGCGCCTCCCTAGAGAGGTGTTCCAGGCATGACCAGCTGGGAGGAGGCCACGGGGAAGACCCAGGACTAGGTGGAGAGATTATATCTCCACACTGGCCCGGGAACGCCTCGGGATCCCCCAGTCAGAGCTGGTTAATGTGGCCCGGGAGAGGGAGGTTTGGGGAGCTGGAGCTGTTGCCCCCCCGGCCCGACCCCAGTGAGAGTATATTATGACTTTTTCATGAAATTTTCGACATACTATAATATGACTTTTTTTCATAAAATTTTCGACATACTATACTATGACTTTTTTATCATAAAATTTTCGACATACTATACTATGACTTTTTTTCCTAAAATTTTTGACATATTATAGTATAACTTTTTTTTCACGAAATTTTCGACATAATATACTATGACTTTTTTTCTCGAAATTTTCAACATACTATACTATGACTTTTTTTTCATTAAATTTTCGAAATACTAGATTATGAGTTTATTTTCACGAAATTTTCGACATAATACACTGAATTTGTTTTCATAAAATTTTCGACATACTATAGTATGACTTTTTTTTCCCGAAATTTTCGACATACTTTCGTTTGACTTTTTTTCATGTAATTTTCGACATACTATACTATGACTTTTTGTTATGAAATTTTCGACATGTTATACTATGACATTTTAATGAAATTTTCGACATACTATAGTATGACTTTTTTCATGAAATTTTCGACATAGTATACTATGACTTTTTTCATGAAATTTTTCGACATACTATACTATGACTTTTTTTTTCACACAATATTTCAACATACTATACTATGACTTTTTTCCCGAAATTTTCAAAATACTATAGTATGACTTTTTTTCACGAAATTTTCGACATACTTTAGTATGACTTTTCTTTCACAAAATTTTCGACATACTATAGTACGACTTTTTTCATAAAATTTTCGACATACTATACTACGACTTTTTTTCATAACATTTTTGACATACTATACTATGACATTTTCATGAAATTTTCGACATAATACACTATCACTTTTTTTTTCATAAAATATTTCGACATACTATACTATGACTTTTTCAAAAAATTTTCGACATACTATACTATGACTTTTTTATCATAAAATTTTCGACATACTATACTATGATATTTTTTTTCCATAAAATATTTTGACATACTATACTATGACTTTTTCACAAAATTTTCGACATACTGTAGTATGACTTTTTTTTCACGAAATCTTCAACTTAATTTACTATTACTTTTTCTCATACAATTTTCGACATACTATACTATGACTTTTTCATAAAATTTTCGACATACTATATTATGACTTTTTTTCACTAAATTTTCGACATATTATACTATGACTTTTTGTCATGAAATTTTCGACATTATACTATGACTTTTTTTTCACAAAATTTTCAACATACTATACTAAGACTTTTTTTCATTACATTTTCGACATACTATACTATGACTTTTTTTCATGAAATTTTTGACATACTATAGAATGACTATTTTTTCACGAAATTTTTGACTTACTATACTATGACTTTTTTTCATAAAATTTTAGACATACTATACTATAACTTTTTTTTTCATAAAATATTTCGACATACTATACTATGACTTTTTCACATAATTTTCGACATACTATAGTGTGACTTTTTTTTCACGAAATCTTAGACTTACTATACTATGACTTTTTTTCATAAAATTTTCGACATACTATACTATGACTTTTTTATCATAAAATTTTCGACATACTATACTATGACTTTTTCACAAAATTTTCGGCATACTATACTATGACTTTTTTTCCTAAAATTTTTGACATATTATAGTATAACTTTTTTTTCACGAAATTTTCGACATAATATACTATGACTTTTTTTCTCGAAATTTTCAACATACTATACTATGACTTTTTTTTCATTAAATTTTCGAAATACTAGATTATGACTTTATTTTCACGAAATTTTCGACATAATACACTGAATTTGTTTTCATAAAATTTTCGACATACTATAGTATGACTTTTTTTTCCCGAAATTTTCGACATACTTTCGTTTGACTTTTTTTCATGTAATTTTCGACATACTATACTATGACTTTTTGTTATGAAATTTTCGACATGTTATACTATGACATTTTAATGAAATTTTCGACATACTATAGTATGACTTTTTTCATGAAATTTTCGACATACTATACTATGACTTTTTTCATGAAATTTTTCGACATACTATACTATGACTTTTTTTTTCATACAATATTTCAACATACTATACTATGACTTTTTTCCCGAAATTTTCAAAATACTATAGTATGACTTTTTTTCACGAAATTTTCGACATACTTTAGTATGACTTTTCTTTCACAAAATTTTCGACATACTATAGTACGACTTTTTTCATAAAATTTTCGACATACTATACTACGACTTTTTTTCATAACATTTTTGACATACTATAGTACGACTTTTTTCATAAAATTTTCGACATACTATACTACGACTTTTTTTCATAACATTTTTGACATACTATACTATGACATTTTCATGAAATTTTCGACATAATACACTATCACTTTTTTTTTCATAAAATTTTCGACATACTATATTATGACTTTTTTTCACTAAATTTTCGACATATTATACTATGACTTTTTGTCATGAAATTTTCGACATTATACTATGACTTTTTTTTCACAAAATTTTCAACATACTATACTAAGACTTTTTTTCATTAAATTTTCGACATACTATACAATGACTTTTTTTCATGAAATTTTCGACATACTGTAGAATGACTATTTTTTCACGAAATTTTTGACTTACTATACTATGACTTTTTTTCATAAAATTTTCGACATACTATACTATAACTTTTTTTTTCATAAAATATTTCGACATACTATACTATGACTTTTTCACATAATTTTCGACATACTATAGTGTGACTTTTTTTTCACGAAATCTTAGACTTACTATACTATGACTTTTTTTCATAAAATTTTCGACATACTATACTATGACTTTTTCACATAATTTTCGACATACTATAGTGTGACTTTTTTTTCACGAAATCTTAGACTTACTATACTATGACTTTTTTTCATAAACTTTTCGACATACTATACTATGACTTTTTTCATGAAATTTTTCGACATACTATAATATGACTTTTTCACAAAATTTTCGACATACTATAGTATGACTTTTTTTCATGATATTTGCGACATACTATAATATGACTTTTTTCATGATATTTTCGACATACTATACTATGACTTTTTCTCATAAAATTTTGGACATACTATACTATGACTTTTTTTTCATAAAATATTTCGACATACTATACTATGACTTTTTAAAAAAAAAAAATTCAACATACTATAATATGACTTTTTTTTAATAAAATGATCGTCATACTATACTATGACTTTTTTTTCCATAAAATATTTTGACATACTATACTTTGACTTTTTCACAAAGTTTTCGAAATACTATAGTATGAATTTTTTTTCACGAAATCTTCGACTTACTATACTATGAACATTTTCATTACTATTTCGACATACTATACTATGACTTTTTTTCATAAAATATTTCGACATACTATACTATGACTTTTTTTTCTCGAAATTTGCGAGATACTATAATATGACTTTTTTTCATTAAATTTTCGACAAACTAGATAATGACATTTTTTCACAAAGTTTTCGACATGCTATACTATGACTTTTTTTTTCATAAAATATTTCGACATACTATACTATGACTTTTTCACCACATTTTCGACATACTATACTATGACTTTTTTATCATAAAATTTTCGACATACTATACTATGACTTTTTTTTCATAAAATATTTCGACATACTATACTATGACTTTTTAAAAAAAAAAAATTCAACATACTATAATATGACTTTTTTTTAATAAAATGATCGTCATACTATACTATGACTTTTTTTTCCATAAAATATTTTGACATACTATACTTTGACTTTTTCACAAAATTTCCGAAATACTATAGTATGAATTTTTTTTCACGAAATCTTCGACTTACTATACTATGAACATTTTCATTACTATTTCGACATACTATACTATGACTTTTTTTTCATAAAATATTTCGACATACTATACTATGACTTTTTTTTCTCGAAATTTGCGACATACTGTAATATGACTTTTTTTCATTAAATTTTCGACAAACTAGATAATGACTTTTTTTCACAAAATTTTCGACATGCTATACTATGACTTTTTTTTTCATAAAATATTTAGACATACTATACTATGACTTTTTTTTCTCGAAATTTGCGACATACTTTACTATGACTTTTTTTCAAAAAAATTTCGACATACTATACTATGACTTTTTTTTTCATAAAATATTTCGACATTACTATACTATAACTTTTTTTTTAATAAAATTATCGACATACTATACAATGAATTTTTTTTCAAGAAAAATTCAATATACTATACTATGATGATTTTCGACATTCTATAGTATGACTTTTTTAATGAAATTTTTTACATAATATACTGTGACTTTTTTTATCATAAAATTTTCGACATACTATACTATGACGTTTTTTTCCATACAATTTTCGACATACTATATTATGACATTTTCATGAAATTTTCGACATACTATACTATGACTTTTTTATCATAAAATTTTCGACATACTATACCATGACTTTTTTTTCCATAAAATATTTCGACATACTATACTATGACTTTTTCACAAAATTTTCGACATACTATAGTATGACTTTTTTTTCACGAAATTTTCGACATACTATACTATGACTTTTTTATCATAAAATTTTCGACATACTATACTATGACTTTTTTTACCATAAAATATTTCGACATACTATACTATGACTTTTTCACAAAATTTTCGACATACTATAGTATGACTTTTTTTTCACGAAATCTTCGACTTACTATACTATGACTTTTTTTCATAACATTTTCGACATACTATACTATGACTTTTTTTTCCATTAAATATTTCGATATACTATACTATGACTTTTTTTTCCTTAAAATATTTCGACATACTATACTATGACTTTTTCACAAAATTTTCGAAATACTATTGTATGAATTTTTTTTCACGAAATCTTCGACTTACTATACTATGAAAATTTTCATTACATTTTCGACATACTACACTATGACTTTTTTTTCCATAAAATATTTCGACATACTATACTATGACTTTTTTTTAATAAAATTATTGACATTCTATACTATGACTTTTTTTCACAAAATCTTCGACATACTATACTATGAATTTTTTTTAAGAAAATTTCAATATACTATACTATGATTTTTTTTTAATGAAATTTTCGACATTCTATTGTATGACTTTTTTTATGAAATTTTTTACATAATATACTATGACTTTTTTTATCATAAAATTTTCGACGTACTATACTATGACTTTTTTTTCCATACAATTTTCGACATACTATACTATGACATTTTCATGAAATTTTTTACATAATATACTATGACTTTTTTTATCATAAAATTTTCGACATACTATACTATGACTTTTTCACAAAATTTTCGACATACTACAGTATGACTTTTTTATCATAAAATTTTCGACATACTATACTATGACTGTTTTTTCCATAAAATATTTCGACAAACTATACTATGACTTTTTCACAAAATTTTCGACATACTATAGTATGACTGTTTTTTCACGAAATCTTCAACTTACTATACTATGACTTTTTTTCATAACATTTTCGACATACTATACTATGATTTTTTTTTTCATAAAATATTTCGACATACTATACTATGACTTTTTCACAAAATTTTCGACATACTATACTATGACTTTTTTTTCCATAAAATATTTCGACATACTATACTATGACTTTTTTTTCCATGAAATATTTCGACATACTATAGTATGACTTTTTTTTTACGAAATTTTCAAAATACTATATTATGACTTTTTTCATAAAAAATTTTGATATACTATACAATGACTTTTTTTCAAAAAAAATTCGACATACTATAATATGACTTTTTTTTTTCATAAAATATTTCGACGTTACTATACTATGACTTTTGTTTCATAAAAAATTTCGACATACTATACTATGACTTTTTTTCAAAAAGATTTCGACATACTATACTATGACTTTTTTTTTTCATAAAATATTTCGACATTACTATACTATGATTTTTTTTTAATGAAATTTTCGACATTCTATAGTATGACTTTTTTTTTATGAAAATTTTTACATAATATACTATGACTTTTTTTATCATAAAATTTTCGACATACTATACTATGACTTTTTTATCATAAAATTTTCGACATACTATACTATGCCTTTTTTTTCCATAACATTTTCGACAGACTATAGTATGAATTTTTTTTTACAAAATTTTCAACATACTATACTATGACTTTTTTTCATTACATTTTCGACATACTATACTATGACTTATTTTCATAACATTTTCGACATACTATACTATGACTTATTTTCATGACATTTTCGACATACTATACCATGACTTTTTTTTCATAAAATATTTCTACATACTATAATATAGCTTTTTTTTAAAAAAAATTCGACATACTATAATATGCCTTTTTTTTCATTAAATTTTCGAAATACTAGATAATGACGTTTTTTTCACAAAATTTTCGACATGCTATACTATGACTTTTTTTTTCATAAAATATTTCGACATACTATACTATGACTTTTTTTTCTCGAAATTTGCAACATACTATACTATAACTTTTTTTCAAAAAAATTTCGACATACTATACTATGACTTTTTTTTTTCATAAAATATTTCGACATTACTATACTATGACTTTTTTTTAATAAAATTATCGACATACTATACAATGAATTTTTTTTAAGAAAATTTCAATATACTATACTATGATTTTTTTTTAATTAAATTTTCGACATTCTATAGTATGACTTTTTTTTATGAAATTTTTTACATAATATACTATGACTTTTTTTATCATAAAATTTTCGACATACTATACTATGATTTTTTTTTCCATACAATTTTCGACATACTATACTATGACATTTTCATGAAATTTTTTACATAATATACTATGACTTTTTTTATCATAAAATTTTCGACATACTATACTATGATTTTTTTTTCCATACAATTTTCGACATGTTATACTATGACATTTTCATGAAATTTTTTACATAATATACTATGACTTTTTTTATCATAAAATTTTCGACATACTATACTATGACTTTTTCACGAAATCTTCAACTTACTATACTATGACTTTTTTTCATAACATTTTCGACATACTATACTATGACTATTTTTTTCATAAAATATTTCGACATACTATACTATGACTTTTTCACAAAATTTTCGACATACTATACTATGACTTTTTTTCCATAAAAATTTTCGACATACTATACTATGACTTTTTTTCCATAAAATATTTCGACATACTATAGTATGACTTTTTTTTTACGAAATTTTCAACATACTATACTATGACTTTTGTTTCATAAAAAATTTCGACATACTATACTATGACTTTTTTTCAAAAAGATTTCGACATACTATACTATGACTTTTTTTTTTCATAAAATATTTCGACATTACTATACTATGATTTTTTTTTAATGAAATTTTCGACTTTCTATAGTATGACTTTTTTTCTATGAAAATTTTTACATAATATACTATGACTTTTTTGTCATAAAATTTTCGACATACTATACTATGACTTTTTTATCATAAAATTTTCGACATACTATACTATGACTTTTTTTTCCATAACATTTTCGACATACTATAGTATGACTTTTTTTTTACGAAATTTTCAACATACTATACTATGACTTTTTTTCATTACATTTTCAACATACTATACTTTGACTTTTTTTCATAAAATTTTCGACATACTATACTATGCCTTTTTTTTCACAAAATTTTCGACATACTATACTATGACTTTTTTTTCCATAAAATTTTCGACATACTATACTATGACTTTTTTTTCCATAAAATATTTCGACATACTATACTATGACTTTTACACAAAATTTTCGACATACTATAGTATGACTTTTTTTTCACGAAATCTTCAACTTACTATACTATGACTTTTTTTCATAACATTTTCGACATACTATACTATGACTATTTTTTTCATAAAATATTTCGACATACTATACTATGACTTTTTCATAAAATTTTCGACATACTATACTATGCCTTTTTTTTCACAAAATTTTCGACATACTATACTATGACTTTTTTTTCCATAAAATTTTCGACATACTATAGTATGACTTTTCTTTTACGAAATTTTCAACATACTATACTATGACTTTTTTTCATTACATTTTCGACATACTATACTATGACTAATTTTCATAACATTTTCGACATACTATACTATGACTTATTTTCATAACATTTTCGACATACTACACTATGACTTTTTTTTCATAAAATATTTCTACATACTATAATATAGCTTTTTTTTAAAAAAAATTCGACATACTATAATATGCCTTTTTTTTCATTAAATTTTCGAAATACTAGATAATGACGTTTTTTCACAAAATTTTCGACATGCTATACTATGACTTTTTTTTTCATAAAATATTTCGACATACTATACTATGACTTTTTTTTCTCGAAATTTGCAACATACTATACTATAACTTTTTTTCAAAAAAATTTCGACATACTATACTATGACTTTTTTTTTTCATAAAATATTTCGACATTACTATACTATGACTTTTTTTTAATAAAATTATCGACATACTATACAATGAATTTTTTTTAAGAAAATTTCAATATACTATACTATGATTTTTTTTTAATGAAATTTTCGACATTCTATAGTATGACTTTTTTTTATGAAATTTTTTACATAATATACTATGACTTTTTTTATCATAAAATTTTCGACATACTATACTGTGACTTTTTTTTCCGTACAATTTTCGACATACTATACTATGACATTTTCATGAAATTTTTTACATAATATACTATGACTTTTTTTATCATAAAATTTTCGACATACTATACTATGACTTTTTCACAAAATTTTCGACATACTTTACTATGACTTTTTTATCATAAAATTTTCGACATACTATACTATGACTTTTTTTCCATAAAATATTTCGACATACTATACTATGACTTTTTCACAAAATTTTCGACATACTATAGTATGACATTTTTTTATCACGAAATCTTCAACTAACTATACTATGACTTTTTTTCATAACGTTTTCGACATACTATACTATGACTTTTTTTTTCATAAAATATTTCGACATACTATACTATGACTTTTTCACAAAATTTTCGACATACTATACTTTGACTTTTTTTCCATAAAATATTTCGACATACTATACCATGACTTTTTCAAAACATTTTCAACATACTATACTATGACTTTTTTTTCCATAAAATATCTCGACATACTATACTATGACTTTTTTTTAATAAAATTATTGACATACTATACTATGACTTTTTTTTTACGAAATTTTCAACATACTATACTTTGACTTTTTTTCATAAAAAATTTCGACATACTATACTATGACTTTTTTTCAAAAAAATTTCGACATCCTATACGATGACTTTTTTATTTCATAAAATATTCGACGTTACTATACTATGACTTTTTTTTCATAAAAAATTTCAACAAACTATACTATGACTTTTTTTCAAAAAAATTTCGACATACTATACTATGACTTTTTTTTCATAAAATATTTCGACATTACTATACTATGTATTTTTTTTTAATAAAATTATCGACATACTATACAATGACTTTTTTTTCAAGAAAATTTCAATATACTATACTATGATTTTTTTTTAATGAAATTTTCGACATTCTATAGTATGACTTTTTTTATGAAATTTTTTACATAATATACTATGACTTTTTTTATCATAAAATTTTCGACATACTATACTATGACTTTTTTATCATAAAATTTTCGACATACTATACTATGACTTTTTTTCCATAAAATATTTCGACATACTATACTATGACTTTTTCACAAAATTTGACATACTATAGTGTGACTTTTTTTTCATGAAATCTTCGACTTACTATACTATGACTTTTTTTCATAACATTTTCGACATACTATAGTATGACTTTTTTTTCATAAAATATTTCGACATACTATACTATGACTTTTTCAAAAAATTTTCGACATACTGTACTATGACTTTTTTTTCCATAAAATTTTCGACATACTATAGTATGACTTTTTTTCATGAAATTTTAGACATACTATAGTATGAATTTTTCTCATAAAATTTTGGACATACTATAATATGACTTTTTTTAAATAAAATTATCGACATACCATACTATGACTTTTTTTCAAGAAAATTTCAACATACTATACTATGACTTTATTTTCAGAAAATTTTCGACATACTAGATTATGACTTTATTTTCACAAAATTTTCGACATAATATACTATGACTTTTTTCACGAAATTTTCAACATACTATACTATGACTTTTCTTTCATAGAATTTTCGACATACTTTACTATGACTTTTTTATCATAAAATTTTCGACATACTAAACTATGACTTTTTTTTCCATAAAATTTTCGACATACTATACTAAGATTTTTTTTCCATTAAATGTTCGACATACTATACTATGACTTTTTCACAAAATTTTTGACATACTATACTATGACTTTTTTTCCATTAAATTTTCGTCATACTATATAATGTCTTTTTCACAACATTTTTGACATACTATACAATGACTTTTTTTTCATTAAATTTTCGAAATACTAGATTATGACTTTTTTTCATGAAATTTTCGACATAATATACTATGACTTTTTTACATTAAATTTTCGACATACTATACTATTACTTTGTTTTCACGAAATTTTCGAATTTTTACACAGACTTTTTTTTCATAAAATTTTCGACATACTATAGTATGACTTTTATTTCATAAAATATTTGGACACACTATACTATGTCTTTTTTCGCGAAATTTTCGACATACTATAGTATGACTTTTTTTTCACGAAATTTTTGACATACTTAAGTTTTACTTTTTTTCACGAAATTTCGACATACTTTGGTATGACTTTTTTTCATGAAATTTTCGGCATACTATAGTATGACTTTTTCATAAAATTTTCGACATACTATACTATGACTTTTTTTCATGAAATTTTCGACATACAATAGTTTGACTTTTTTTTAATGAACTTTTCGACATACTATAATATGACTTTTTTTTCCTTAAAATTTTCAACTTACTATACTATGACTTTTTTTCATGAAAATTTCGACATACTATAGTATGACTTTTTTTTAATGAAATTTTAGACATACTATGACTTTTTTTCATAACATTTTCGACATACTACACTATCAGTTTTTCTTTCATAAAATTTTCGACATACTATACTATGACCTTGTTGTCATTAAATTTTCGACATACTATAGTATGATTTTTTTTCAAGACATTTTCGACATACTATACTATGACTTTTTTTTCATAACATTTTCGACATACTATACTATGACTTTTTTATACAATTTTCGACATACTATACTATGAATTTTTTTCGAGACATTTTCGAAATACTATACTATGACTTTTTTTTGCAAAATGTTCGACATACTATACTATGACTTTTTTCAATACATTTTCGACATACTATACTGTGACTTTTTTTTACAAAATGTTCGACATACTATACTATGACTTTTTTCAATAAATTTTCGACATACGATACTATGACTTTTTTTATACAATTTTCGACATACTATACTATGACTTTTTTTATACAATGTTCGACATACTATACTATGACTTTTTTTCAATACATTCTCGAAATACTATAGTGACTTTTTTTTCATTAAATTTTCGACATACTATACTATGACTTTTTTTTCATTACATTTTCGACATACTATACTATGACTTTTTTTTCATTACATTTTCTACAAGCTATACTATGACTTTTTTTTCATTAAATTTTCTACATGCTATACTATGACTTTTTTTTCATTCAATCTTCGACATACTATACTATGACTTTATTTTCATTACATTTTCGACATACTATACTTTGACTTTTTTGTCATTAAATTTTCAACATACTATACCATGACTTTTTTTTCATTCAATTTTCGACATACTATACTATGACTTTTTTTTCATTCAATTTTGTACATGCTATACTATGACTTTTTTTTCATTCAATCTTCGACATACTATGCTATGACTTTATTTTTATTACATTTTCGACATACTATACTATGAATTTTTTGTCATTAAATTTTCAACATACTATACTATGACTTTTTTTTCTTAACATTTTCAACATACTATACTATGACTTTTTCACAACATTTTCGAAATACTATACTATGACTTTTTTACGAAATTTTCGACATACTATACTATGACTTTTTTTTACAAAATGTTCGACATACTATACTATGACTTTTTTTCAATAAATTTTTGAAATACTATACTATGACCTTTTTCCCATCACATTTTCGACATACTATACTATGACTTTTTCACAACATTTTCGAAATACTATACTTGACTTTTTTTTCATTAAATTTTCCACATACTATACTATGACTTTTTTTCACCAAATTTTTGCCATACTATACTATGACTTTGTTTTCCATAAAATTTACGACATACTATACTATGTCTTTTTTTTCAAGAAATTTTCAACATACTATAGTATGACTTTTTTTTCATTAAATTTTATACATACTACACTATGACTTTTTTTTACAAAATGTTCGACATACTATACTATGACTTTTTTTCAATAAATTTTTGAAATACTATACTATGACTTTTTTCCCATAACATTTTCGACATACACTATGACTTTTTTTTCATTAAATTTTCGACATACGATACTATGACTTTTTTTGTACAATTTTCGAAATACTATACTATGACTTTTTTTTACAAAATGTTCGACATACTATACTATGACTTTTTTTCAATAAATTTTTGAAATACTATACCATGACTTTTTTCCCATAACATTTTCGACATACACTATGATTTTTTTTCATTAAATTTTCGACATACGATACTATGACTTTTTTTTCACAAAATTTTCACTATACTATAGTATGACATTTTTTAATGAAATTTTTGAAATACTATACTATGACTTTTTTCCCATAACATTTTCGACATACACTATGACTTTTTTTTCATTAAATTTTCGACATACGATACTATGACTTTTTTTATACAATTTTCGAAATACTATACTATGACTTTTTTTTACATAAAATTTTCGACATACTATACTATGACTTTTTTTTCACAAAATTTTCACTATACTATAGTATGACTTTTTTATCATAAAATTTTCGACATACTATACTATGACATTTTTTAATGAAATTTTCACTATACTATACTATGACTTTGTTTTCCATAAAATTTTCGACCTACACTATGTCTTTTTTTTCATTAAACGTTCGACATACTATAGTATGACTTTTTTTTTAAGAAATTTTCAAATACTATACTATGACTTTTTTTAATGGAATTTTCGACATACTATAGTATGACTTTTTTTTCATAAAATATTTCGACATACTATACTATGACTTTTTCAAAAAATTTCGACATACTGTACTATGACTTTTTTTTCCATAAAATTTTCGACATACTATAGTATGACTTTTTTTCATGAAATTTTCGACATACTATAGTATGAATTTTTCTCATAAAATTTTGGACATACTATAATATGACTTTTTTTAAATAAAATTATCGACATACTATACTATGACTTTTTTTTCCTAAAATTTTCGACATACTAGATTATGACTTTTTTTCACGAAATTTTCGGCATACTAAACTATGACTTTTTTTTCATAACATTTTCGACATACTAGATTATGACTTTATTTTCACAAAATTTTCGACATAATATACTATGACTTTTTTTCATGAAATTTTCGACATACTATAGTTTGACTTTTTTTTAATGAACTTTTCGACATACTATAATATGACTTTTTTTTCCTTAAAATTTTCAACTTACTATACTATGACTTTTTTTCATGAAAATTTCGACATACTATAGTATGACTTTTTTTTAATAAAATTTTAGACATACTATGACTTTTTTTCATAACATTTTCGACATACTACACTATCAGTTTTTCTTTCATAAAATTTTCGACATACTATACTATGACCTTGTTGTCATTAAATTTTCGACATACTATAGTATGATTTTTTTTCAAGACATTTTCGACATACTATACTATGACTTTTTTTTCATAACATTTTCGACATACTATACTATGACTTTTTTATACAATTTTCGACATACTATACTATGAATTTTTTTCGAGAAATTTTCGAAATACTATACTATGACTTTTTTTTACAAAATGTTCGACATACTATACCATGACTTTTTTCAATACATTTTCGACATACGATACTATGACTTTTTTTTACAAAATGTTCGACATACTATACTATGACTTTTTTCAATAAATTTTCGACATACGATACTATGACTTTTTTTATACAATTTTCGACATACTATACTATGACTTTTTTTATACAATGTTCGACATACTATACTATGACTTTTTTTCAATACATTCTCGAAATACTATAGTGACTTTTTTTTCATTAGATTTTCGACATACTATACTATGACTTTTTTTTCATAAAATTTTCGACATACTATACTATGACTTTTTTTTCATTACATTTTCTACAAGCTATACTATGACTTTTTTTTCATTAAATTTTCTACATGCTATACTATGACTTTTTTTTCATTCAATCTTCGACATACTATACTATGACTTTATTTTCATTACATTTTCGACGTACTATACTTTGACTTTTTTGTCATTAAATTTTCAACATACTATACCATGACTTTTTTCATTCAATTTTCGACATACTATACTATGACTTTTTTTTCATTCAATTTTCTACATGCTATACTATGACTTTTTTTTCATTCAATCTTCGACATACTGTACTATGACTTTATTTTTATTACATTTTCGACATACTATACTATGACTTTTTTGACATTAAATTTTCAACATACTATACTATGACTTTTTTTTCATAACATTTTCGACATACTATACTATGACTTTTTCACAACATTTTCGAAATACTATACTTGACTTTTTTTAATGGAATTTTCGACATACTATACTATGTCTTTTTTTTAAATCAAATTTTCAACATACTATAGTATGACTTTTTTTCATTAAATTTTATACATACTATACTATGACTTTTTTACGAAATTTTCGACATACTATACTATGACTTTTTTTTACAAAATGTTCGACATACTATACTATGACTTTTTTTCAATAAATTTTTGAAATACTATACTATGACCTTTTTCCCATAACATTTTCGACATACTAAACTATGACTTTTTTTTCCATAAAATTTTCGACATACTATACTAAGACTTTTTTTTCCATTAAATGTTCAACATACTATACTATGACTTTTTCACAAAATTTTTGACATACTATACTATGACTTTTTTTCCATTAAATTTTTGTCATACTATATAATGTCTTTTTCACAACATTTTTGACATACTATACTATGACTTTTTTTTCATTAAATTTTCGAAATAATATACTATGACTTTGTTTACATTAAATTTTCGACATACTATACTATTACTTTGTTTTCACGAAATTTTCGAATTTTTACACAGACTTTTTTTTCATAAAATTTTCGACATACTATAGTATGACTTTTATTTCATAAAATATTTGGACACACTATACTATGACTTTTTCCGCGAAATTTTCGACATACTATAGTATGACTTTTTTTTCACGAAATTTTTGACATACTTAAGTTTTACTTTTTTTCACGAAATTTCGAGATACTTTGGTATGACTTTTTTTCATGAAATTTTCGGCATACTATAGTATGACTTTTTCATAAAATTTTCGACATACTATACTATGACTTTTTTTCATGAAATTTTCGACATACTATAGTTTGACTTTTTTTTAATGAACTTTTCGACATACTATAATATGACTTTTTTTTCCTTAAAATTTTCAACTTACTATACTATGACTTTTTTTCATGAAAATTTCGACATACTATAGTATGATTTTTTTTAATAAAATTTTAGACATACTATGACTTTTTTTCATAACATTTTCGACATACTACACTATCAGTTTTTCTTTCATAAAATTTTCGACATACTATACTATGACCTTGTTGTCATTAAATTTTCGACATACTATAGTATGATTTTTTTTCAAGACATTTTCGACATACTATACTATGACTTTTTTTTCATAACATTTTCGACATACTATACTATGACTTTTTTATACAATTTTCGACATACTATACTATGAATTTTTTTCGAGAAATTTTCGAAATACTATACTATGACTTTTTTTTATAAAATGTTCGACATACTATACTATGACTTTTTTCAATACATTTTCGACATACGATACTATGACTTTTTTTACAAAATGTTCGACATACTATACTATGACTTTTTTCAATAAATTTTCGACATACGATACTATGACTTTTTTTATACAATTTTCGACATACTATACTATGACTTTTTTTATACAATGTTCGACATACTATACTATGACTTTTTTTCAATACATTCTCGAAATACTATAGTGACTTTTTTTTCATTAAATTTTCGACATACTATACTGTGACTTTTTTTTCATTAAATTTTCGACATACTATACTATGACTTTTTTTTCATTACATTTTCTACAAGCTATACTATGACTTTTTTTTCATTAAATTTTCTACATGCTATACTATGACTTTTTTTTCATTCAATCTTCGACATACTATACTATGACTTTATTTTCATTACATTTTCGACATACTATACTTTGACTTTTTTGTCATTAAATTTTCAACATACTATACCATGACTTTTTTTTCATTCAATTTTCGACATACTATACTATGACTTTTTTTTCATTCAATTTTCTACATGCTATACTATGACTTTTTTTTCATTCAATCTTCGACATACTATACTATGACTTTATTTTTATTACATTTTCGACATACTATACTATGACTTTTTTGACATTAAATTTTCAACATACTATACTATGACTTTTTTTTCATAACATTTTCGACATACTATACTATGACTTTTTCACAACATTTTCGAAATACTATACTTGACTTTTTTTAATGGAATTTTTGACATACTATACTATGTCTTTTTTTTAAATCAAATTTTCAACATACTATAGTATGACTTTTTTTCATTAAATTTTATACATACTATACTATGACTTTTTTACGAAATTTTCGACATACTATACTATGACTTTTTTTTACAAAATGTTCGACATACTATACTATGACTTTTTTTCAATAAATTTTTGAAATACTATACTATGACCTTTTTCCCATAACATTTTCGACATACTAAACTATGACTTTTTTTTCCATAAAATTTTCGACATACTATACTAAGACTTTTTTTCCATTAAATGTTCAACATACTATACTATGACTTTTTCACAAAATTTTTGACATACTATACTATGACTTTTTTTCCAGTAAATTTTCGTCATACTATATAATGTCTTTTTCACAACATTTTTGACATACTATACTATGACTTTTTTTTCATTAAATTTTCGAAATAATATACTATGACTTTGTTTACATTAAATTTTCGACATACTATACTATTACTTTGTTTTCACGAAATTTTCGAATTTTTACACAGACTTTTTTTTCATAAAATTTTCGACATACTATAGTATGACTTTTATTTCATAAAATATTTGGACACACTATACTATGACTTTTTCCGCGAAATTTTCGACATACTATAGTATGACTTTTTTTTCACGAAATTTTTGACATACTTAAGTTTTACTTTTTTTCACGAAATTTCGAGATACTTTGGTATGACTTTTTTTCATGAAATTTTCGGCATACTATAGTATGACTTTTTCATAAAATTTTCGACATACTATACTATGACTTTTTTTCATGAAATTTTCGACATACTATAGTTTGACTTTTTTTTATTGAACTTTTCGACATACTATAATATGACTTTTTTTTCCTTAAAATTTTCAACTTACTATACTATGACTTTTTTTCATGAAAATTTCGACATACTATAGTATGACTTTTTTTTAATAAAATTTTAGACATACTATAACTTTTTTTCATAACATTTTCGACATACTACACTATCAGTTTTTCTTTCATAAAATTTTCGACATACTATACTATGACCTTGTTGTCATTAAATTTTCGACATACTATAGTATGATTTTTTTTCAAGACATTTTCGACATACTATACTATGACTTTTTTTTCATAACATTTTCGACATACTATACTATGACTTTTTTATACAATTTTCGACATACTATACTATGAATTTTTTTCGAGAAATTTTCGACATACTATACTATGACTTTTTTTTATAAAATGTTCGACATACTATACTATGACTTTTTTCAATACATTTTCGACATACGATACTATGACTTTTTTTTACAAAATGTTCGACATACTATACTATGACTTTTTTCAATAAATTTTCGACATACGATACTATGACTTTTTTTATACAATTTTCGACATACTATACTATGACTTTTTTTATACAATGTTCGACATACTATACTATGACTTTTTTTCAATACATTCTCGAAATACTATAGTGACTTTTTTTTCATTAAATTTTCGACATACTATACTATGACTTTTTTTTCATTAAATTTTCGACATACTATACTATGACTTTTTTTTCATTACATTTTCTACAAGCTATACTATGACTTTTTTTTCATTAAATTTTCTACATGCTATACTATGACTTTTTTTTCATTCAATCTTCGACATACTATACTATGACTTTATTTTCATTACATTTTCGACATACTATACTTTGACTTTTTTGTCATTAAATTTTCAACATACCATACCATGACTTTTTTTTCATTCAATTTTCGACATACTATACTATGACTTTTTTTTCATTCAATTTTCTACATGCTATACTATGACTTTTTTTTCATTCAATCTTCGACATACTATACTATGACTTTATTTTTATTACATTATCGACATACTATACTATGACTTTTTTGACATTACATTTTCAACATACTATACTATGACTTTTTTTTCATAACATTTTCGACATACTATACTATGACTTTTTCACAACATTTTCGAAATACTATACTTGACTTTTTTTAATGGAATTTTCGACATACTATACTATGTCTTTTTTTTAAATCAAATTTTCAACATACTATAGTATGACTTTTTTTCATTAAATTTTATACATACTATACTATGACTTTTTTACGAAATTTTCGACATACTATACTATGACTTTTTTTTACAAAATGTTCGACATACTATACTATGACTTTTTTTCAATAAATTTTTGAAATACTATACTATGACCTTTTTCCCATAACATTTTCGACATACTATACTATGACTTTTTCACAACATTTTCGAAATACTATACTTGACTTTTTTTTCATTAAATTTTCCACATACTATACTATGACTTTTTTTCACCATATTTTTGCCATACTATACTATGACTTTGTTTTCCATAAAATTTACGACATACTATACTATGTCTTTTTTTTCAAGAAATTTTCAACATACTATAGTATTGCAGGAGGACAACCGCTCAACCTGTCTAAAAAAAAAAAAACTTTGCTAAGGTGCTGGAAAAATTAGTACATAAATGTTAGAAAAGGTATCCGCACACTTAGATCTATGCAGTGTAACAATTTATTCTGAGCTTTCGGTCTGTCAGACCTTCATCAGAGCATACATGATTCTAACAGAGGACAGGCTGGTAGAAATAACCAATCACACTCCAGTCATTAGCAGTATGCAATTCACCTGTGAACACCCTGGTGGTAGAGGCTCCACCTCTTGGGAATTGTAGTTCTCATAGAGAACTGTGAGGCATATAGATAAATGCCATTTACAAAGTATACAAAAGGGTGGAACACAGTGAATAAAGAAAAGACATATATAGACAACGAAGCATCTAATAGTATTATCATATATTGAATAGTAAATGGGGCTTTGAGAAGGATCAGGCCGAAGCCGTCATAAATCAGAGATCCCCAGATCTATACGAAGAAACAAACATCTCGAAAAAGACAATAGAACAAAGAGCTATGGAGGGGTATCAGGCGGAAGCCATCATAAACCACAGACACCCAATTCTATATAAGAAAATGAGAGAACATCTTGAATTACAGCATAACACTCATATCAAAATCCTCGTTTAGGCCCATAGGTTGAAGTGTATCTAGAGTGTCAATCCAGAAAAGCTCCCTTTGGCAGATCTTTTTTTCCATATCTCCCCCTCTTGGCAGTACAATGTGTTCGATGCCCTGGAATCGTAGAGAGGAGATAGGGTGAGAAAATTCATTAAAATGCCGGGCAACAGGATAGTTCATATCGTTGCGTCTGATGGAGCTCTTATGCTCACTGATCCTTAGTTTCAGCATTCGTGTAGTTTTACCTATATAGACTTTATCACATGGGCATTTTAATAAATAAATTACATTTACTGTGCTACATGTGATAAACCCCTTAACAGGAAAGCTTTTGCCCGATCTTGGGTGTCTAAAAACAGGAGTTTTCCATGTGTTGTGGCACTGGGCACAATTACCACATGGATAATTCCCGTCTTTTAGAGGAGCTAAAAGAGTCTGTTTAGGACTTGCCTTAATGTTGGCCCGAACCAGCTTGTTTCGTAGATTAGGACCCCTTCTATAAACAAAGAGAGGAGGGTCCTTAAAATGCTGGGCTAATGCTGGATCAGAGGCCAAAATAGGCCAGTGTTTTAGAATGGTTTTCTTGATTATATAAGCCTGAGGGGTATAGGTGCTGATGCAGGATACAGAGTAACTTTTATCTGTTTTGACACTTTTTTGTAATAGATCAGCGCGGGATTTTGAGAATGCAACTTGGTATGCCTCATCAATACACTTTAAAGAATAGCCTCTGTCCAAAAAACGGTTTTTCAAGGCAGCAGCTTTATCAATGAATTCCTCATTGGAGTGACAAAGGCGTCTAAGCCTATAGAACTGACTTTTAGGTAAGCCATATTTCAGAGCTCTGGGATGAGCACTGCTGGCTAGGAGGAATGTATTCCTATCAGTTTCTTTTTGATATAATGTAGTGATGAGGCTGCCATTATATATTTCAATCCACATATCCAAAAAAGACACACGTTTATGATCATATTCAACTTTGAACTTTAGGTCAGGATTCATACCATTGAGGAGATTAACAAAATCGTTCAACTCATTGGTAGTTCCTTGGAAAATGCAAAAGACATCATCTAGATATCTGAACCATGTTAGGATTTTGTGAAGGAAGGGGTTCCTGTGAGTGTTAAAGACATAGCTGTGTTCAAAAAAACCCACATATAAATTAGCATATTCTGGAGCAAAGGTCGAGCCCATTGCTGTTCCTTTGCATTGCAGAAAAAAGTCTCCAATGAAGGAGAAGTAATTCAGTTTTAAGACCAGAGCAGCCAAATCACAAATAAATGTACTAGGTGGGAATTCTTCCTCAGTGCGGTCTTTTAGATAATATTCTAGAGCCTGAAGACCTCTATCATGTGAGATATTAGTGTAGAGGCTTTCCACATCTAAGGTGGCCAGAATAATATCATTAGGTAACTCTTTTAATGTTGATATCTTATTAATTAAATCAGTAGAGTCCTTAATGTATGATGGAAGCTTCTGAACATATGGTTTAAGAAAATGATCAACATAGTTAGATAATGGCTCGAGAAGAGAATCATTACTGGCTACAATCGGTCGGCCTTTGGGTTTAACCAGGCTTTTGTGGATTTTAGGCAGCATATAAAATACAGGAGTAACAGGATGTTTACAGTTCAAAAAATTATATTCGTCTTTAGAGATCCAATTCAGTTCAAGAGCTCAATACTATACTTGACTTTTTTTTCATTAAATTTTCCACATACTATACTATGACTTTTTTTCACCATATTTTTGCCATACTATACTATGACTTTGTTTTCCATAAAATTTACGACATACTATACTATGTCTTTTTTTTCAAGAAATTTTCAACATACTATAGTATGACTTTTTTTTCATTAAATTTTATACATACTACACTATGACTTTTTTTTACAAAATGTTCGACATACTATACTATGACTTTTTTTCAATAAATTTTTGAAATACTATACTATGACTTTTTTCCCATAACATTTTCGACATACACTGACTTTTTTTTCATTAAATTTTCGACATACGATACTATGACTTTTTTTGTACAATTTTCGAAATACTATACTATGACTTTTTTTTACAAAATGTTCGACATACTATACTATGACTTTTTTTCAATAAATTTTTGAAATACTATACTATGACTTTTTTCCCATAACATTTTCGACATACACTATGATTTTTTTTTCATTAAATTTTCGACATACTATACTATTACTTTGTTTTCACGAAATTTTCGAATTTTTACACAGACTTTTTTTTCACAAAATTTTCGACATACTATAGTATGACTTTTATTTCATAAAATATTTGGACACACTATACTATGACTTTTTCCGCGAAATTTTCGACATACTATAGTATGACTTTTTTTTCACGAAATTTTTGACATACTTAAGTTTTACTTTTTTTCACGAAATTTCGAAATACTTTGGTATGACTTTTTTTCATGAAATTTTCGGCATACTATAGTATGACTTTTTCATAAAATTTTCGACATACTATACTATGACTTTTTTTCATGAAATTTTCGACATACTATAGTTTGACTTTTTTTTAATGAACTTTTCGACATACTATAATATGACTTTTTTTTCCTTAAAATTTTCAACTTACTATACTATGACTTTTTTTCATGAAAATTTCGACATACTATAGTATGACTTTTTTTTAATAAAATTTTAGACATACTATGACTTTTTTTCATAACATTTTCGACATACTACACTATCAGTTTTTCTTTCATAAAATTTTCGACATACTATACTATGACCTTGTTGTCATTAAATTTTCGACATACTATAGTATGATTTTTTTTCAAGACATTTTCGACATACTATACTATGACTTTTTTTTCATAACATTTTCGACATACTATACTATGACTTTTTTATACAATTTTCGACATACTATACTATGAATTTTTTTCGAGAAATTTTCGACATACTATACTATGACTTTTTTTTATAAAATGTTCGACATACTATACTATGACTTTTTTCAATACATTTTCGACATACGATACTATGACTTTTTTTTACAAAATGTTCGACATACTATACTATGACTTTTTTCAATAAATTTTAGACAAACGATACTATGACTTTTTTTATACAATTTTCGACATACTATAATATGACTTTTTTTATACAATGTTCGACATACTATACTATGACTTTTTTTCAATACATTCTCGAAATACTATAGTGACTTTTTTTTCATTAAATTTTCGACATACTATACTATGACTTTTTTTTCATTAAATTTTCGACATACTATACTATGACTTTTTTTTCATTACATTTTCTACAAGCTATACTATGACTTTTTTTTCATTAAATTTTCTACATGCTATACTATGACTTTTTTTTCATTCAATCTTCGACATACTATACTATGACTTTATTTTTATTACATTTTCGACATACTATACTATGACTTTTTTGACATTAAATTTTCAACATACTATACTATGACTTTTTTTTCATTCAATTTTCGACATACTATACTATGACTTTTTTTTCATTCAATTTTCTACATGCTATACTATGACTTTTTTTTCATTCAATCTTCGACATACTATACTATGACTTTATTTTTATTACAATTTCGACATACTATACTATGACTTTTTTGTCATTAAATTTTCAACATACTATACTATGACTTTTTTTTCATAACATTTTCGACATACTATACTATGACTTTTTCAAAACATTTTCGAAATACTATACTTGACTTTTTTTAATGGAATTTTCGACATACTATACTATGTCTTTTTTTTAAATCAAATTTTCAACATACTATAGTATGACTTTTTTTCATTAAATTTTATACATACTATACTATGACTTTTTTACGAAATTTTCGACATACTATACTATGACTTTTTTTTACAAAATGTTCGACATACTATACTATGACTTTTTTTCAATACATTTTTGAAATACTATACTATGACCTTTTTCCCATAACATTTTCGACATACTATACTATGACTTTCTCACAACATTTTCGAAATACTATACTTGCCTTTTTTTTCATTAAATTTTCCACATACTATACTATGACTTTTTTTCACAAAATTTTTGCCATACTATACTATGACTTTGTTTTCCATAAAATTTACGACATACTATACTATGACTTTTTTTTACATAAAATTTTCGACATACTATACTATGACTTTTTTTTCACAAAATTTTCACTATACTATAGTATGACTTTTTTATCATAAAATTTTCGACATACTATACTATGACATTTTTTAATGAAATTTTTGAAATACTATACTATGACTTTTTTCCCATAACATTTTCGACATACACTATGACTTTTTTTTCATTAAATTTTCGACATACGATACTATGACTTTTTTTATACAATTTTCGAAATACTATACTATGACTTTTTTTTACATAAAATTTTCGACATACTATACTATGACTTTTTTTTCACAAAATTTTCACTATACTATAGTATGACTTTTTTATCATAAAATTTTCGACATACTATACTATGACTTTTTTCCCATAACATTTTCGACATACACTATGACTTTTTTTTCATTAAATTTTCGACATACGATACTATGACTTTTTTTATACAATTTTCGAAATACTATACTATGACTTTTTTTTACATAAAATTTTCGACATACTATACTATGACTTTTTTTTCACAAAATTTTCACTATACTATAGTATGACTTTTTTATCATAAAATTTTCGACATACTATACTATGATATTTTTTAATGAAATTTTCACTATACTATACTATGACTTTGTTTTCCATAAAATTTTCGACCTACACTATGACTTTTTTTTCATTAAACGTTCGACATACTATAGTATGAGTTTTTTTTTAAGAAATTTTCAAATACTATACTATGACTTTTTTTAATGGAATTTTCGACATACTATACTATGTCTTTTTTTTAAATCAAATTTTCAACATACTATACTATAGTATGACTTTTTTTTCATTAAATTTTATACATACTATACTATGACTTTTTTTTACAAAATGTTCGACAAACTATACTATGACTTTTTTTCAATAAATTTTTGAAATACTATACTATGACTTTTTTCCCATAACATTTTCGACGTACACTATGACTTTTTTTTCATTAAATTTTCTACATGCTATACTATGACTTTTTTTTCATTCAATCTTCGACATACTATACTATGACTTTATTTTCATTACATTTTCGACATACTATACTTTGACTTTTTTGTCATTAAATTTTCAACATACTATACCATGACTTTTTTTTCATTCAATTTTCGACATACTATACTATGACTTTTTTTTCATTCAATTTTCTACATGCTATACTATGACTTTTTTTTCATTCAATCTTCGACATACTATACTATGTCGATACTATTATTTTTATTACATTTTCGACATACTATACTATGACTTTTTTGTCATTAAATTTTCAACATACTATACTATGACTTTTTTTTCATAACATTTTCGACATACTATACTATGACTTTTTCACAACATTTCCGAAATACTATACTTGACTTTTTTTAATGGAATTTTCGACATACTATACTGTCTTTTTTTTAAATCAAATTTTCAACATACTATAGTATGACTTTTTTTCATTAAATTTTATACATACTATACTATGACTTTTTTATGAAATTTTCGACATACTATACTATGACTTTTTTTTAAAAATGTTCGACATACTATACTGACTTTTTTTCAATAAATTTTTGAAATACTATACTATGACCTTTTTCCCATAACATTTTCGAAATACTATACTTGACTTTTTTTTCATTCAATTTTCCACATACTATACTATGACTTTTTTTCACAAAATTTTTGCCATACTATACTATGACTTTGTTTTCCATAAAATTTACAACATACTATACTATGTCTTTTTTTTCAAGAAATTTTCAACATACTATAGTATGACTTTTTTTTCATTAAATTTTATACATACTACACTATGACTTTTTTTTACAAAATGTTCGACATACTATACTATGACTTTTTTTCAATAAATTTTTGAAATACTATACTATGACTTTTTTCCCATAACATTTTCGACATACACTATGACTTTTTTTTCATTAAATTTTCGACATACGATACTATGACTTTTTTTGTACAATTTTCGAAATACTATACTATGACTTTTTTTTACATAAAATTTTCGACATACTATACTATGACTTTTTTTTCACAAAATTTTCACTATACTATAGTATGACTTTTTTATCATAAAATTTTCGACATACTATACTATGACATTTTTTAATGAAATTTTTGAAATACTATACTATGACTTTTTTCCCATAACATTTTCGACATACACTATGACTTTTTTTTCATAAAATTTTCGACATACGATACTATGACTTTTTTTATACAATTTTCGAAATACTATACTATGACTTTTTTTTACATAAAATTTTCGACATACTATAGTATGACTTTTTTTCATGAAATTTTCGACATACTATAGTATGAATTTTTCTCATAAAATTTTGGACATCCTATAATATGACTTTTTTTAAATAAAATTATCGACATACTATACTATGACTTTTTTTTCAAGAAAATTTCAACATACTATAATATGACTTTTTTTTCCTAAAATTTTCGACATACTAGATTATGACTTTTTTTCACGAAATTTTCGGCATACTAAACTATGACTATTTTTTCATTAAATTTTCGACATACTAGATTATGACTTTATTTTCACAAAATTTTCGAAATAATATACTATGACTTTTTTTCAGGAAATTTTCAACATACTATACTATGACTTTTCTTTCATAGAATTTTCGACATACTTTACTATGACTTTTTTATCATAAAAATTTCGACATACTATGACTTTTTTTTCCATAAAATTTCGACATACTATACTAAGACTTTTTTTCCATTAAATGTTCGACATACTATACTATGACTTTTTCACAAAATTTTTGACATACTATACTATGACTTTTTTTCCATTAAATTTTCGTCATACTATAATGTCTTTTTCACAACATTTTTGACATACTATACTATGACTTTTTTTCATTAAATTTTCGAAATAATATACTATGACTTTGTTTACATTAAATTTTCGACATACTATACTATTACTTTTTTTTCACGAAATTTTCGAATTTTTACACAGACTTTTATTTCATAAAATATTTGGACACACTATACTATGACTTTTTCCGCGAAATTTTCGACATACTATAGTATGACTTTTTTTTCACGAAATTTTTGACATTCTTAAGTTTTACTTTTTTTCACGAAATTTCGACATACTTTGGTATGACTTTTTCATAAAATTTTCGACATACTATACTATGACTTTTTTTCATGAAATTTTCGACATACTATAGTTTGACTTTTTTTTAATGAACTTTTCGACATACTATAATATGACTTTTTTTTCCTTAAAATTTTCAACTTACTATACTATGACTTTTTTTCATGAAAATTTCGACATACTATAGTATGACTTTTTTTTAATGAAATTTTAGACATACTATGACTTTTTTTCATAACATTTTCGACATACTACACTATCAGTTTTTCTTTCATAAAATTTTCGACATACTATACTATGACTTTTTTCAATAAATTTTCGACATACGATACTATGACTTTTTTTATGCAATTTTCGACATACTATACTATGACTTTTTTTTCATTACATTTTCTACAAGCTATACTATGACCTTATTTTTCATTAAATTTTCTACATGCTATACTATGACTTTTTTTTCATTCAATCTTCGACATACTATACCATGACTTTATTTTCATTACATTTTCGACATACTATACTTTGACTTTTTTGTCATTAAATTTTCAACATACTATACCATGACTTTTTTTTCATTCAATTTTCGACATACTATACTATGACTTTTTTTTCATTCAATTTTCTACATGCTATACTATGACTTTTTTTTCATTCAATCTTCGACATACTATACTATGACTTTATTTTTATTACAATTTCGACATACTATACTATGACTTTTTTGTCATTAAATTTTCAACATACTATACTATGACTTTTTTTTCATAACATTTTCGACATACTATACTATGACTTTTTCACAACATTTTCGAAATACTATACTTGACTTTTTTTAATGGAATTTTCGACATACTATACTATGTCTTTTTTTTAAATCAAATTTTCAACATACTATAGTATGACTTTTTTTCATTAAATTTTATACATACTATACTATGACTTTTTTACGAAATTTTCGACATACTATACTATGACTTTTTTTTACAAAATGTTCGACATACTATACTATGACTTTTTTTCAATAAATTTTTGAAATACTATACTTGCCTTTTTTTTCATTAAATTTTCCACATACTATACTATGACTTTTTTTCACAAAATTTTTGCCATACTATACTATGACTTTGTTTTCCATAAAATTTACGACATACTATACTATGACTTTTTTTTACATAAAATTTTCGACATACTATACTATGACTTTTTTTTCACAAAATTTTCACTATACTATAGTATGACTTTTTTATCATAAAATTTTCGACATACTATACTATGACATTTTTTAATGAAATTTTTGAAATACTATACTATGACTTTTTTCCCATAACATTTTCGACATACACTATGACTTTTTTTTCATTAAATTTTCGACATACGATACTATGACTTTTTTTATACAATTTTCGAAATACTATACTATGACTTTTTTTTACATAAAATTTTCGACATACTATACTATGACTTTTTTTTCACAAAATTTTCACTATACTATAGTATGACTTTTTTATCATAAAATTTTCGACATACTATACTATGACTTTTTTCCCATAACATTTTCGACATACACTATGACTTTTTTTTCATTAAATTTTCGACATACGATACTATGACTTTTTTTATACAATTTTCGAAATACTATACTATGACTTTTTTTTACATAAAATTTTCGACATACTATACTATGACTTTTTTTTCACAAAATGTTCACTATACTATAGTATGACTTTTTTATCATAAAATTTTCGACATACTATACTATGATATTTTTTAATGAAATTTTCACTATACTATACTATGACTTTGTTTTCCATAAAATTTTCGACCTACACTATGACTTTTTTTTCATTAAACGTTCGACATAATATAGTATGAGTTTTTTTTTAAGAAATTTTCAAATACTATACTATGACTTTTTTTAATGGAATTTTCGACATACTATACTATGTCTTTTTTTTAAATCAAATTTTCAACATACTATACTATAGTATGACTTTTTTTTCATTAAATTTTATACATACTATACTATGACTTTTTTTTACAAAATGTTCGACAAACTATACTATGACTTTTTTTCAATAAATTTTTGAAATACTATACTATGACTTTTTTCCCATAACATCTTCGACGTACACTATGACTTTTTTTTCATTAAATTTTCTACATGCTATACTATGACTTTTTTTTCATTCAATCTTCGACATACTATACTATGACTTTATTTTCATTACATTTTCGACATACTATACTTTGACTTTTTTGTCATTAAATTTTCAACATACTATACCATGACTTTTTTTTCATTCAATTTTCGACATACTATACTATGACTTTTTTTTCATTCAATTTTCTACATGCTATACTATGACTTTCTTTTCATTCAATCTTCGACATACTATACTATGTCGATACTATTATTTTTATTACATTTTCGACATACTATACTATGACTTTTTTGTCATTAAATTTTCAACATACTATACTATGACTTTTTTTTCATAACATTTTCGACATACTATACTATGACTTTTTCACAACATTTCCGAAATACTATACTTGACTTTTTTTAATGGAATTTTCGACATACTATACTGTCTTTTTTTTAAATCAAATTTTCAACATACTATAGTATGACTTTTTTTCATTAAATTTTATACATACTATACTATGACTTTTTTATGAAATTTTCGACATACTATACTATGACTTTTTTTTAAAAATGTTCGACATACTATACTGACTTTTTTTCAATAATTTTTTGAAATACTATACTATGACCTTTTTCCCATAACATTTTCGAAATACTATACTTGACTTTTTTTTCATTCAATTTTCCACATACTATACTATGACTTTTTTTCACAAAATTTTTGCCATACTATACTATGACTTTGTTTTCCATAAAATTTACGACATACTATACTATGTCTTTTTTTTCAAGAAATTTTCAACATACTATATGTTTACGAGGCTGTAAATGGACTTTTTTTTCATTAAAATTTTCCCAATAAAATTTCGCATTCAATTTAAAATCCTCCTTTTAACCTTTAAGTCCATTTACAGCCTCGCCCCTCCCTACCTGTCCGACCTCCTCCATGTTGCCACGCCCTCCCGCACTCTCCGATCCTCCTCCTCCATCCACTTGACTGTCCCACCTGCCCGTCTCACCACCATGGGGAGCAGAGCATTCAGCCGCTCTGCTCCTCGTCTCTGGAACAGTCTTCCACCGGAACTCAGGAACACTACTTCACTCCCACACTTCAAATCCAAACTCAAAACTTACCTCTTCAAAACTGCCTTTTCCCTATGATTTCACGTGCACTGTGCATTTTTAAGGTTTTGTAATTTTAAGTTTTTGGATTATTTTACTTACTCCCTATTCGTGTTGTGTATTATTACATGTGTTTCTGTTTTTAACCAATGTACGGTGACCTTGAGTGTCCAGAAAGGCGCCTATAAATAAAATGTATTATTATTATTATTATTATTATTAAATTTTATACATACTACACTATGACTTTTTTTTACAAAATGTTCGACATACTATACTATGACTTTTTTTCAATAAATTTTTGAAATACTATACTATGACTTTTTTCCCATAACATTTTCGACATACACTATGACTTTTTTTTCATTAAATTTTCGACATACGATACTGTGACTTTTTTTCACAAAATTTTCACTATACTATAGTATGACTTTTTTATCATAAAATTTTCGACATACTATACTATGACATTTTTTAATGAAATTTTTGAAATACTATACTATGACTTTTTTCCCATAACATTTTCGACATACACTATGACTTTTTTTTCATTAAATTTTCGACATACGATACTATGACTTTTTTTATACAATTTTCGAAATACTATACTATGACTTTTTTTTACATAAAATTTTCGACATACTATACTATGACTTTTTTTCACAAAATTTTCACTATACTATAGTATGACTTTTTTATCATAAAATTTTCGACATACTATACTATGACATTTTTTAATGAAATTTTTGAAATACTATACTATGACTTTTTTCCCATAACATTTTCGACATACACTATGACTTTTTTTTCATTAAATTTTCGACATACGATACTATGACTTTTTTTATACAATTTTCGAAATACTATACTATGACTTTTTTTTACATAAAATTTTCGACATACTATACTATGACTTTTTTTTCACAAAATTTTCACTATACTATAGTATGACTTTTTTATCATAAAATTTTCGACATACTATACTATGACATTTTTTAATGAAATTTTCACTATACTATACTATGACTTTGTTTTCCATAAAATTTTCGACCTACACTGTGACTTTTTTTTCATTAAACGTTCGACATACTATAGTATGACTTTTTTTTTAAGAAATTTTCAAATACTATACTATGACTTTTTTTAATGGAATTTTCGACATACTATACTATGTCTTTTTTTTAAATCAAATTTTCAACATACTATAGTATGACTTTTTTTTCATTAAATTTTATACATACTATACTATGACTTTTTTACGAAATTTTCGACATACTATACTATGACTTTTTTTTACAAAACGTTCGACATACTATATTATGACTTTTTTTCAATACATTTTTGAAATACTATACTATGACTTTTTTCCCATAACATTTTCGACGTACACTATGACTTTTTTTTCATTAAATTTTCGACATACGATACTATGACTTTTTTTATACAATTTTCGAAATACTATACTATGACTTTTTTTTACATAAAATGTTCGACATACTATACTATGACTTTTTTTCACAAAATTTTCACTATACTATAGTATTACTTTTTTATCATAAAATTTTCGACATACATGACATACTTTTTTATATATACTATACTATGACTTTTTTTCATACAATTTTCGAAATACCACACTATGACTTTTTTTACATTAAATTTTCGACAGACTATACAATGACTTTTTTTTACATAAAACTTTCGTCATACTATACTATGACTTTTTTTTCACAAAATTTTCTACTTAGTATACTATGACTTTTTTGTCATAAAAAATTTCGACATACTATAGTATGACTTTTTTTTCATAAACTTTTCTACATAGTATACTATGACTTTTTTTTCATAAAATATATCGACATACTATACTATGACTTTTTTTCTTAAGATTTTCGACATACTATACTGTGACTTTTTTGTCATTACATTTTCGACATACTATAGTATGACTTTTTTTTCAAGAAATTTTCGACATACTATACTGTGACTTTTTTTTCATTAAATTTTCGACATACTATACTGTGACTTTTTTTTCATTAAGTTTCGACATACTATACTATGACTTTTTTTTCATTACATTTTCGACATACTATACTGTGACTTTTTTTTCATTAAATTTTCGACATACTATCCTATGACTTTTTTTATCATAAAATTTCGACATACTATATTATGACTTTTTTTCATAAAATTTTCGACGTACAATATGACTTTATTTTCATGAAATTTTCGACATACTATAGTATGACTTTTTTTGTCATAAAAAATTTCGACATACTATACTATGACTTTTTTTTCATAAACTTTTCTACATATTACACTATTTTTTTCATTCAATTTTCGACATACTATACCATGACTTTTTTTCATACAATTTTCGACATACTATACTATGACTTTTTTCTTAAGATTTTCGACATAGTACACTATGATATTTTTTTCATTCAATTTTCGACATACTATGCTATGACTTTTTTTTCATTCAATTTTCGACATACTATGCTATGACTTTTTATTCATTCTATTTTCGACATACTATACTATGACTTTTTTTTCATTCAATTTTCTACATGCTATACTATAACTTTTTTTTCATTCAATCTTCGACATACTATACTATGACTGTTTTCCATAAAATTTCCGACATACTATACTATGACTTTTTTTTCACAAAATTTTCACGATACTATAGTATGACATTTTTATCATTAAATTTTCGACATACTATACTATGACTTTTGTTCATTAAATTTTCGACATACTATACTATGACTTTTTTTTATACAATTTTCGACATACTATACTATGACTTTTTTAATACAATTTTCGACATACTATACTATGACATTTTTTAATGAAATTTTTGAAATACTATACTATGACTTTTTTCCCATAACATTTTCGACATACACTATGACTTTTTTTTCATTAAATTTTCGACATACGATACTATGACTTTTTTTATACAATTTTCGAAATACTATACTATGACTTTTTTTTACATAAAATTTTCGACATACTATACTATGACTTTTTTTCACAAAATTTTCACTATACTATAGTATGACTTTTTTATCATAAAATTTTCGACATACTATACTATGACATTTTTTAATGAAATTTTTGAAATACTATACTATGACTTTTTTCCCATAACATTTTCGACATACACTATGACTTTTTTTTCATTAAATTTTCGACATACGATACTATGACTTTTTTTATACAATTTTCGAAATACTATACTATGACTTTTTTTTACATAAAATTTTCGACATACTATACTATGACTTTTTTTTCACAAAATTTTCACTATACTATAGTATGACTTTTTTATCATAAAATTTTCGACATACTATACTATGACATTTTTTAATGAAATTTTCACTATACTATACTATGACTTTGTTTTCCATAAAATTTTCGACCTACACTGTGACTTTTTTTTCATTAAACGTTCGACATACTATAGTATGACTTTTTTTTTAAGAAATTTTCAAATACTATACTATGACTTTTTTTAATGGAATTTTCGACATACTATACTATGTCTTTTTTTTAAATCAAATTTTCAACATACTATAGTATGACTTTTTTTTCATTAAATTTTATACATACTATACTATGACTTTTTTACGAAATTTTCGACATACTATACTATGACTTTTTTTTACAAAACGTTCGACATACTATATTATGACTTTTTTTCAATACATTTTTGAAATACTATACTATGACTTTTTTCCCATAACATTTTCGACGTACACTATGACTTTTTTTTCATTAAATTTTCGACATACGATACTATGACTTTTTTTATACAATTTTCGAAATACTATACTATGACTTTTTTTTACATAAAATGTTCGACATACTATACTATGACTTTTTTTCACAAAATTTTCACTATACTATAGTATTACTTTTTTATCATAAAATTTTCGACATACATGACATACTTTTTTATATATACTATACTATGACTTTTTTTCATACAATTTTCGAAATACCACACTATGACTTTTTTTACATTAAATTTTCGACAGACTATACAATGACTTTTTTTTACATAAAACTTTCGTCATACTATACTATGACTTTTTTTTCACAAAATTTTCTACTTAGTATACTATGACTTTTTTGTCATAAAAAATTTCGACATACTATAGTATGACTTTTTTTTCATAAACTTTTCTACATAGTATACTATGACTTTTTTTTCATAAAATATATCGACATACTATACTATGACTTTTTTTCTTAAGATTTTCGACATACTATACTGTGACTTTTTTGTCATTACATTTTCGACATACTATAGTATGACTTTTTTTTCAAGAAATTTTCGACATACTATACTGTGACTTTTTTTTCATTAAATTTTCGACATACTATACTGTGACTTTTTTTTCATTAAGTTTCGACATACTATACTATGACTTTTTTTTCATTACATTTTCGACATACTATACTGTGACTTTTTTTTCATTAAATTTTCGACATACTATCCTATGACTTTTTTTATCATAAAATTTCGACATACTATATTATGACTTTTTTTCATAAAATTTTCGACGTACAATATGACTTTATTTTCATGAAATTTTCGACATACTATAGTATGACTTTTTTTGTCATAAAAAATTTCGACATACTATACTATGACTTTTTTTTCATAAACTTTTCTACATATTACACTATTTTTTTCATTCAATTTTCGACATACTATACCATGACTTTTTTTCATACAATTTTCGACATACTATACTATGACTTTTTTCTTAAGATTTTCGACATAGTACACTATGATATTTTTTTCATTCAATTTTCGACATACTATGCTATGACTTTTTTTTCATTCAATTTTCGACATACTATGCTATGACTTTTTATTCATTCTATTTTCGACATACTATACTATGACTTTTTTTTCATTCAATTTTCTACATGCTATACTATAACTTTTTTTTCATTCAATCTTCGACATACTATACTATGACTGTTTTCCATAAAATTTCCGACATACTATACTATGACTTTTTTTTCACAAAATTTTCACGATACTATAGTATGACATTTTTATCATTAAATTTTCGACATACTATACTATGACTTTTGTTCATTAAATTTTCGACATACTATACTATGACTTTTTTTTATACAATTTTCGACATACTATACTATGACTTTTTTAATACAATTTTCGACATACTATACTATGACTTCATTTTCACGAAAATTTCGACTTACTATACTATGACTTTTTCTCATAAAATTTGACATACTATACTATGAATTTTTTTTCATAAAATTTTCGACATACTATAGTATGAACTTCTTTTCACGAAACTTTCGACATACTATACTATGACTTTCTTTTCATTAAATTTTCGACATACTAAACTATGACTTTTTTTTCAACATACTCTGACTTTTTTTTCGACACACAACATACTGTCTTTTCTTCTTACAGAGGGATTAATCAGTCACCATTCAAGCAAAGATAACCAGACTGACAACAGGTTTTAAAAAAACAATGTTTATCACATTGATACTGATCAGTACCCATGACATTGCACAATACAAAGGCATGAAAAAAAAGTAACATTAAAATAGGTATTGCATCTTCCAAAAGCTAATTTTCCATTCATAAATGCTTCTTGCGATTTCAGTTCACTGCAGTTTCTTACAACAGAATCACAGAGTTTTTTTTCTAAATAGCCAGAAATCATTTCTAAAAATCGATGAGCGTGATGTGACACGGAAAATAACAATCAGCAGACATTCTGTGGTTGTGAGAAGTATTAGTATTAGTTTTTGTACAGTACAACATCGAAGGCCAAGAGTTCTCCGTGGACTCCGGTGAGGAGACGGTCCCGCTGTGGTCATGTGACTTTTGAAACGTGCCGAGGCCCAACACAGACGGTGAGATGGGTGAGACGATGGCCATGATCTTCTGTTCCACTTCACCTCTGCTCCTGTTCCGAGAGATGAGAATGTTTTGTCTTAGAGTTCCCACTGTGACACAGATTTTCATCCACGGACAGTATTTGTGTGGTTTGTTCATGCTTTCAGTCTGTCGCCCACTAACCACTCTGACAGTTAAAGGAAGATGTTTGATATTTTGGGAAATAATCTTATTCACTTTCTTGTAGAGAGTTGTTGACTGGGCGTAAAAAGGCGTAAAAATAAAAATTCCCTCTTTCAAGGGCTTTATGTGCAGGAAATAGTCCCGCGCATGAGACGGCGTAATGAAGGCCGGCTCCAGCTACATATTTAGCGTACAGACTTGACAGAGATCTTCTCACCTAACTCTCCACAAGAAAGGAATAAACATATTTCGTGGGGAATGTGAGGATTTGCTTATTTCTATCGTTGTAAAATAAACATATTTAGCTTTTTGACTGTTGGTCAGACAAAAAATTTCAAGATGTCTCCTTGAGCTTCGGGAAATTACGACGTGTGTTTCTCACGTTTTTCTGACATTAATTTATATTAATTGATTAATCACAAAAATAATCAACAGACTGATCAATAAAGGACATAATTGTTAGTAGCAGCCGTGCTATGAAAAAGATTGAACATTTGAGCAGTAGTCTTCTAAAGTTACTACATTTAAAACAGAGAACTGCCAAATTCTGGAGTACAATCTCTTCTTCAGTACTCCAGGATGTTAGAGGGATTACATGTCCAATGAAAAGCCACTAAACTGTCTGGGTTTATAAGAAGAAATCTCATATTCATGTGTGATCATAAGTCAGCAGGGCAGAGAAGATTATCACTGAAAAGTAACAGGAAATTGTAGAACAGAAATACCAAACATACCGTATGTTTGAGGTAATGCAAAAACAGGCTCTCAGTTACACAGTGTGTCCACCAGAGAGCAATCACACCTTTATTTTCACACCATAAAGTGTGCTGCTCGGTGCATATTTCGGCCACAATGCTTTAATAACTTTATATAAAGGGTCTTTATAAAAATGTCTTTATAAACTCTGATATTAATATCTGCCTTAAGATCCTTGGTCCTGCTCTAATCCTTGTGGTGGACATTATAGTTTAGTCAAATATAGATATTTTCCAAGGTAGAGCTATTTAGAGCCGCACTCATCAGAATGTTTTTGTCGATGCTGCACCAGTGATCATAAGACTGTATTAGATAATAGAATAAGGATTCACAACAATTACTTTTACATCTGAAAAAATGCATTGAAAGCTGGTCATTATCACAAAATTTGACATCATCAGGGTTGGAAATTAGCACCAGACCAGCTGTTAAAATATGCAAGTGGCCACTAGATTTGCTAGCAGGAAATGCAGCTAGCAGCAAGGAAATAAAACACTGAGGAATAAGGAGTGTAGTTTGTTCAGGAAAGCAGATGGGATGCATTATGTAAGGGATAATGATTATCCCCCTTATACCACAGTCACTTGCCATAGAAAGAAAAATAAAACCATTAATTTATATTGTCATACGTTTTGCAACCAATATCTAACATTTTTCACAATGCATTCACTCCGTTTCCCCGGTAACACCTGGAACAATCACTACCATCCCATAAGGGTCTTATGTAATGGAAACGTTGTTCACTACTAACGTTATGTAGCATAAAGCTAACGTTATGCTAGTTAATTAATGGACACCCTTCAGCCAATCAGAATAGAGTATTCACCCTGACCACGGTATAATACACAAAAAAGGTGCAACAAAGCTAACAGGACAGTGTGATCAGGTAGTGGTGAAGTATTCAGATCCTTACAGGTAGAAATACCACATTGTACTCTGTTACAACTAGTAAAAGGTCCTGTTTTAAAAGTGTGTAAGTATTAGCAGTAATATATATCTAAAGTATCAAAAGTGAAAGTAATCAATGCACAAAAAAATCCACTGAATATTTATATTATTACATCATTAGATTATTTGCTGATGCATTAATATATAAGTAGCATTTTACTGTTGGATTGTTTTGTATAGTTTAATCTGTAACGTGTCATATTTCAGAAGTTCATTGTGTGTTTTATATATAAAAACCTTAATTAGTAGCGTAAGTAGCTCAGATGAATGTAGTGGAGGAGCTGTACCTGTGTGCTGTGGTGACGGCCCCCCCGCTGATCCTAACTGGGGTGGGGTCTCTCTGCAGACTTCTGAATCTGAACGGAGGAACAACAGACAGACAGACGTTACAGTGTGTGATCTCAGGATGAAGTAAGGAAATACCACCAAGAAGAAGCCCACAGTCAGCTGACACACTGACCTTTACATATCTATTTCCTTTCCCCCTCATTCAGTGAACAAAGAGGCTGACTGTGATGATAAAAAGGCATCATTAGCAAATCAAAAGCAGACCCACTCTTCCTAAAACATGTGGAAGGTAGATGCAGGTTCTTCTGACTACCAGAGGAGGGCAGCAGAGCTCTTCAGACAACATCAGGCTCTTAAACCGAGAAACAACGAGGCAACACAAAGAGACTAACAAACAAAATAACCACTAAAGACCAAAAACATGAAGACAGTCATGAAGCTGAGACCAGAAAACAACAACAAGGCTGCGTCACATGGTAAGAAACTAAAGTCAAAAACAAGAGATGAGTAAATGTGAGCAGATGGAAATCTGTAACGAGATCTTCCACCAGATGGTTTAACTCAAATCAGACACTAAAAAAAGGCTGAATTTGAAAAAGAAAAAAAAAGAAAACGCTCAACAACAGGCAGAAATGTTACTGTACCTGTGATTGTTCTTTTAGGAAATCTGGTAGCTGAAATTCACCTTTAAAGACCTGGAAAAACAAAGGAGCAGGTTTAGAGCTCCACAAATTCATTCTATGTCACTGCATCATCTGGATGGTGAAGATTTACTGGATCATTCATTCAATTTAATAAGAATTAAATCACTTAATAAATGAGATTAAGGCATCATTCTACATGAACAATAGCACGGCCGTCACTGCTAAGTATCCACGCTGAGAGGACAGTCTAACACAGAGGTCAGCAACCTTTACTACCAAAACAGCCATTTAAAAAAAATCACAAACTCTGTCTGGAGCTGCAAAACATTTGATCATTGTGATGAAGGTAACACAGTTTATAGTCTAAGTATATAGAATATAAGTCTAATGCAGTGAGGGCCAAAGTGAGAATGCAATACGGAGTATTAGGGTCACATTGAGGGAAAAAACATCTGAGATTTACAGAATAAAGTCAGAATATTACGAGAAAAAAGTCGTAATTTATTCATAATATAATGAGAATAAAGTCATAACTTTACGAGAAAGAAAGTCGTAATATAACGAGAATAAAGTCATAACTTTACGAGAAAAAGTCGTAATATTACGAGAATAAAGTCATAACTTTACGAGAAAAAAAGTCGTAATGTTACGAAAATAAAGTCATAACTTTACGAGAAAAAAGTCCAAATTTTACGAGAATAAAGTCATAACTTTACGAGAAAAAAAGTCGTGATATAACGAGAGTAAAGTCATAACTTTACAAGAAAAAGTCGTAATTTTACGAGAATAAAGTCATAACTTTACGAGAAACAACGTCGTAATATTACGAGAATAAAGTCATAACTTTACGAGAAAAAAAGTCGTAACTTTACGAGAAACAACGTCGGAATATTACGAGAATAAAGTCATAACTTTACGAGAAACAAAGTCGTAATATTACGAAAATAAAGTTATAGCTTTACGAGAAAAAAAGTCGTAATGTTACGAGAATAAAGTCATAACTTTACGAGAAAAAACGTCATAATATTACGAGAATAAAGTCATAACTTTACGAGAAAAGAAGAAAATAACACGTAAAATTACTACTTTACAATATTATGACTTTATTCTCTTAATATTATGACTTTATTCTCGTAATATTATGACTTTATTCTCCAAATCTCAGATTTTTTTTTTTTTCCTCAATGTGGCCCTAATACTCCGTCGTACCATAGACCTACAACAATGATAAATAAAAATGAAAATGTAAACAAAAAAAAGTTATTCATTTCCATTTTTATAAATCCCCAGGGAGCCTCTGGAGATGGAGAGGAGCTGAAGAGCTGCAGGTTGCTGACCTCTGGTCTAACAGATGAAATCCACCTCTATGTGTATCTGACTCGAGGTGTTCTGTTACAGCGCGTCATACAAGGTGAACATTTACAACATTAAAGGTGGAGGCTGCAGGAATCTCATGCTCTGCTCCTGGTGTCATATAGTTTCCCCCCCGGGGGGGGGGGGCTGACCTGGCCAGACTGAGAGGGGAAAAGAGAGAGAGCAGGGAGGAAAGAGATGGATGGGAGGAGGGGAGGCAGGGGGTCGGGGGGGAGACCACTGTGAGAGGAGAGAAGTCTCTGGCTTCCTCTCTCTAGTTGGCTTCAGCCACACAGTCAACAGATAAATGGACTACTCCAGGATTCTAGAGGATTATACTAACGGGTCTTATTCCCAAATCTTACAACATCTACACAGGAAGTGGCCTCCTTCATGTGGAATGGAAACAACAGCGTACACACAGGGTCTTTCTGTCGGATACAGATAATGAAGAATGTGGAGGAAAGGTTGGGCTATGACTAACGCCAGTTGTGTGATGATGGATAGAAGCTGAATATCAGAGGAATTTAACAGATAAAGACATGAAACAGGAGGAGACAGCAGTAGGGATGGTCGGGCTGTGTGTGAACATATATATGTTTGCATGCTGAGTGTTTTAGTTTTGTGGTTTCCCACTGCCTTTGTGCCTTTGTGCCTTTGCAGTGCTGCCGTTGCTTTGACTTCCCCTCTGTGTCACCATTAACCTCAACTGCACCCAGAACAGCCCAAACATCAGAGACAGCCAAAGGCTAACAGAGGATTTAGGCAGAACACAAGCGGCAAAGATCAACTAAACTAATAAAATACAGAATTTATATACTTATCACATTAATCTCAAAAAGCTTTGAATGTTTCATATTCATCCTTTTGGTGAATAATGTTTTTTTTTATAATAGATCCACGAGACAAGTTGGATTTAATTCAACCAAATAATCAATCAAAAATCTTTCATTTAAACCTGTGCTGGACCTCCAGTGGGTCAAAAGTCCTGCCCCCCCCCCCCCTCCTGAGCTCCAGAGATTAAAACTTCCCCAAAACAAATAACTCCTTCCTTAATCCCCCTGCGTGCCTTCATGCATGCTTGCGTGTTTGCCTGAAGTCGACGCCGGGCCAGAAACTGAAGGAAATCTGAAATTACTTCCAACACCAGAGACAGAGAGGCGAGCGCATGTTTCTGATTTCCTCCTGGGTGCCATTTTGCAGCTTTCCTCCTCGGCGTACCGAGGCTCCGAGCCAGGCCGCTCCGGGCCAGGCTGCTCCGAGCCGGTCCAAACCTTCTGCTCAGACAGGAAGAGGAGAAGTGGAGCAGAATGGCCTCTGGTAGAGCACCGGGTCTCCGATCGGGGGACAAAATCCAAGTGGTGTGTGATTAGGAAGTTTACCAAAAAGGCTGATCTGTCTGCTTTGAAGGCTCCAGATCAATCTGTCCTTCAGAGGGAGGACAGACAGAGATGAAGGACTGCCTCTAGGACAGACAGAGATGAAGGACTGCCTCTAGGACAGACAGAGATGAAGGACTGCCTCTAGGACAGACAGAGACGAAGGACTGCCTCTAGGACAGACAGAGACGAAGGACTGCCTCTAGGACAGACAGAGATGAAGGACTGCCTCTAGGACAGACAGAGATGAAGGACTGCCTCTAGGACAGACAGAGATGAAGGACTGCCTCTAGGACAGACAGAGATGAAGGACTGCCTCTAGGACAGGACAGAGATGAAGGACTGCCTCTAGGACAGACAGAGACGAAGGACTGCCTCTAGGACAGGACAGAGATGAAGGACTGCCTCTAGGACAGGACAGAGATGAAGGACTGCCTCTAGGACAGACAGAGATGAAGGACTGCCTCTAGGACAGACAGACAGAGATGAAGGACTGCCTCTAGGACAGACAGAGATGAAGGACTGCCTCTAGGACAGACAGAGATGAAGGACTGCCTCTAGGACAGGACAGAGATGAAGGACTGCCTCTAGGACAGGACAGAGATGAAGGACTGCCTCTAGGACAGGACAGAGATGAAGGACTGCCTCTAGGACAGGACAGAGATGAAGGACTGCCTCTAGGACAGACAGAGATGAAGGACTGCCTCTAGGACAGGACAGAGATGAAGGACTGCCTCTAGGACAGGACAGAGATGAAGGACTGCCTCTAGGACAGACAGAGATGAAGGACTGCCTCTAGGACAGGACAGAGATGAAAGACTGCCTCTAGGACAGACAGAGATGAAGGACTGCCTCTAGGACAGGACAGACAGAGATGAAGGACTGCCTCTAGGACAGGACAGAGACGAAGGACTGCCTCTAGGACAGACAGAGATGAAGGACTGCCTCTAGGACAGGACAGAGACGAAGGACTGCCTCTAGGACAGGACAGAGATGAAGGACTGCCTCTAGGACAGGACAGAGACGAAGGACTGCCTCTAGGACAGACAGAGATGAAGGACTGCCTCTAGGAAAGGACAGAGATGAAGGACTACCTCTAGGACAGACAGAGATGAAGGACTGCCTCTAGGACAGGACAGACAGAGATGAAGGACTGCCTCTAGGACAGACAGAGATGAAGGACTGCCTCTAGGACAGGACAGACAGAGACGAAGGACTGCCTCTAGGACAGACAGAGATGAAGGACTGCCTCTAGGACAGGACAGACAGAGACGAAGGACTGCCTCTAGGAAAGGACAGCGATGAAGGACTGCCTCTAGGACAGGACAGAGACGAAGGACTGCCTCTAGGACAGGACAGACAGAGATGAAGGACTGCCTCTAGGACAGGACAGAGACGAAGGACTGCCTCTAGGACAGGACAGAGATGAAGGACTGCCTCTAAGACAGGACAGAGACGAAGGACTGCCTCTAGGACAGACAGAGATGAAGGACTGCCTCTAGGACAGGACAGAGACGAAGGACTGCCTCTAGGACATGATGGGATCACAGCAGTAACTTGAAGCCAGCCTGCTCTCGTCCAGCAGACTCTGACCTCTGAGCTGCTCAGATGCTCATAAGAGGAGGAATATTCATATGGTGGAAGCTTTACAGCCTCTTTTATTGAGTCAGATAAAACAAGTCGAAATACTGCTCAGCATGATCAAATGGACCTCTGCCTGCCAGTAGAGGGGTTAATCCAGTCCAGTCCAGTCCAGTCCAGTCCAGTCCAGTCCAGTCCAGTCCAGTCAGCTGACTGACTAATGAAACTGTGCTGACTTCCTGTCATTATCCCAGACTGACCTCCTCTAAACTAATATAATGGCATCTCTAGGTCGGTCATGATAACTACGTTAACGACTTATCGTACGATATATAGACATGACCACAATAATGTTTACGTTATCGACTTATCGTACAATATACGGACATAACCACAATAATGTTTAAGTTATCGACTTATCGTACGATATACGGACATGACCAAACTAATGTTTACGTTATTGACTTATCGTACGATACATGGACATGACCACACTAATGTTTACGTTATTGACTTATCGTACGATATAAGGACATGACCACAATAATGTTTACGTTGTTGACTTATCGTACGATATACGGACATGACCACAATAATGTTTACGTTATTGACTTATCGTACGATACACGGACATGACCACACTAATGTTTAAGTTATCGACTTATCGTACGATATACGGACATGACCACAATAATGTTTACGTTATTGACTTATCGTACGATATACGGACATGACCACAATAATGTTTACGTTATTGACTTCTCGTACGATATACGGACATGACCACAATAATGTTTACGTTATTGACTTATCGTACGATATACGGACATGACCACACTAATGTTTACGTTATTGACTTATCGTACGATATACGGACATGACCACAATAATGTTTACGTTATTGACTTATCGTACGATACACGGACATGACCACACTAATGTTTACGTTATTGACTTATCGTACGATATATGGACATGACCACACTAATGTTTGCGTTATCGACTTATCGTACGATATAAGGACATGACCACAATAATGTTTACGTTATTGACTTATCGTACGATACACGGACATGACCACACTAATGTTTACATTATTGACTTATCGTACGATATACGGACATGACCACACTAATGTTTACATTATTGACTTATCGTACGATATATAGACATGACCACAATAATGTTTACGTTATCGACTTATCGTACGATATACAGACATGACCACAATAATGTTTACGTTATTGACTTATCGTACGATACACGGACATGACCACACTAATGTTTACGTTATTGACTTATCGTACGATATATAGACCTGACCACAATAATGTTTACGTTATCGACTTATCGTACGATATACAGACATGACCACAATAATGTTTACGTTATTGACTTATCGTACGATACACGGACATGACCACACTAATGTTTATGTTATTGACCCACGTACGATATACGGACATGACCACAATAATGTTTACGTTATTGACTTATCGTACGATATACGGACATGACCACACTAATGTTTACGTTATTGACCCACGTACGATATACGGACATGACCACACTAATGTTTACATTATTGACTTATCGTACGATATACGGACATGACCACACTAATGTTTACGTTATCGACTTATCGTACGATATACAGACATGAACACAATAATGTTTACGTTATTGACTTATCGTACGATACACGGACATGACCACACTAATGTTTACGTTATTGACCCACGTACGATATACGGACATGACCACAGTAATTTTTACGTTATTGACTTATCGTACGATATACGGACATGACCACAATAATGTTTACGTTATCGACTTATCGTACGATATAAGGACATGACCACAATAATGTTTACGTTATTGACTTATCGTACGATACACGGACATGACCACACTAATGTTTACGTTATTGACTTATCGTACGATATATAGACCTGACCACAATAATTTTTACGTTATCGACTTATCGTACGATATACAGACATGACCACAATAATGTTTACGTTATTGACTTATCGTACGATACACGGACATGACCACACTAATGTTTATGTTATTGACCCACGTACGATATACGGACATGACCACAATAATGTTTACGTTATTGACTTATCGTACGATATACGGACATGACCACACTAATGTTTACGTTATTGACCCACGTACGATATACGGACATGACCACACTAATGTTTACATTATTGACTTATCGTACGATATACGGACATGACCACACTAATGTTTACGTTATCGACTTATCGTACGATATACAGACATGACCACAATAATGTTTACGTTATTGACTTATCGTACGATATAAGGACATGACCACACTAATGTTTACGTTATTGACTTATCGTACGATATAAGGACATGACCACACTAATGTTTACGTTATTGACTTATCGTACGATATACGGACATGACCACACTAATGTTTACGTTATTGACTTATCGTACGATATACGGACATGACCACACTAATGTTTACGTTATTGACTTATCGTACGATAAACGGACATGACCACAATAATGTTTACGTTATTGACTTATCGTACGATATAAGGACATGACCACACTAATGTTTACGTTATTGACTTATCGTACGATACACGGACATAACCACACTAATGTTTACGTTATTGACTTATCGCACGATATACGGACATGACCACAATAATGTTTACGTTATTGACTTATCGTATGATATACGGACATGACCACAATAATGTTTACGTTATTGACTTATCGCATGATATACGGACATGACCACAATAATGTTTACGTTATTGACTTATCGTATGATATACGGACATGACCACAATAATGTTTACGTTATTGACTTATCGTACGATATACGGACATGACCACAAGAGGGTGGACGCTGTCCCGCCACTGTGGGTCGGGATTACTCGCCTTTACTCCACTAGCCATGAGTTGTTTGCTGCTATTAATGTTCTGAATGCCGTATATAGAACCTTTAAGGAGTTTACTAATCAAACTAATCAAACCCTATCAGCTGATGAAGACAGTATAACTTTCGTCTGAATCGAAAGCTAGTACTATAAGTAGACCTTTTGATTATTCGATCAGTCCATAAAATGTGAAAACTAAAACCCGTAAAAATCCAAACTGCATCATTTTTCAGAAAACCCACAATAAAATGCTGTATCAGCCACAGAGAATATTCCATCCCCCGACACCAACCACTAAAGTTTAAGGATCACAAGACTTCTCTGTAGGTGAGTGCAGCATGCCTCAGCAGAGCCCAGTCAGGGAGGGACCGGCCCAGTCGGGTCAGCCAAGGTGCCTGCTGGTACAAGCTGCGGGTCAGTCCCGTGTGGGAGTGCCAAAGCAAACCCTGCAGTGGTCCGGCCTCAGTGTTATGGCTGGAGCTCCCTGTGACTAAGCCCCGGTCCCGAGAGCTTCGATGTGGTAACGGCCCAGTGCGTTTGAAAAGCTGCCAGTGTCGAGCCCCCGATCGGCGGGGGAGAATGTTTCAGCTGCACAGCGGTCTACTTCCTCCCTCTCTGGGTGGAAGGTTACCAGGGACATTGTTACCTCTAACAAAACGCTTCTATCTGAACTGAACACTGAGACGGGGCGTGTGGAAGCATGCTCTGCTGTGTGTGGAGGCTGGAATAAGCTTTAATAACAGAACTCCTCATCTCACATTGACAAAGAGTTCGTTGATACAGAGTCATTATATTTGAGAGAGAATGTTTAATGATTTCTGATCTCCTTGTGGCAGATTTAATACACACACAATCAAACTGGTTGAAGTCGTTGGACTAGGGCTGGACCATACTGAAATTTACCTACTGACGATATTGCTTTAAGAAAAAAGACGATATACGATATTATTGTCCAAAAAAAGCTGAAGATAGACGCACGTAGATATAAATATCTATGGACTGGAGACACGTACATTGCAATACTTAAGTTAGTATAGACAGTTAGGTGAGTAGTCACTGTCCTCATACAGTCTCTCCACCGTTTATATGTTGTTGCTTTTGATTGAGGGCTGACTGCTCACCGTGGGAGGAGTTTTCCAAAGAATCGCCAATGACCCCCCTTCTACCCCTCAAACAAGCGTGCAGGAGACCAGTGGCCCGGTCCAGACCTGGTATTAACATGCGTCCTCAGTGATCGGATCACAAGTGGACAGCTTTAAGTACGTCTGTTCACACCTGGTATTAGAATGCGTCTCCAGTGACCACTCGTGATCCGATCTCACTTCACCGCTCTATATGCAAAAAAACACGTAGTAAACACACGGCTGATACAGCAGACGTCGTGACGTAATACTACAGGAATGTCTGTAGTAATATCGTGAATTTGGGTACATTTTATTAATATAAGGTTATTGTACTGGCGGTCCCCGGGCAACAGCGGGGTACAGAGCTTCAGAGAGCCGGGGATGAGAGAGAGTGAGCAGGCGGTCAGGCTTGCAGGTGTCAGCTCCGCGCAAAGCAGCGGAACAAACACGCCTGTACAAACACAAATACTCAAGCAATACCGAGCCTTAATCAGGTATTGATAACTGTACTGACGATACAGGACCTTTTGGGGACCTAAAGGCAGCAACACCATTTCCTACTTGTCCAAGGCAAAAGGTGTCTCTTGTATCTTTGTGGTCTCGACACAATGAATCTTACAAATGGGGATAACCTTCAGAACAGCTTCTCCTCATTCATGAAGTTACAATCGGTGGTACACGCTAAATATAATGGAAGTAGCTTTGTGAAGAATGTAAAGCGGGTTCTTGATAGAGAAGTTCAAACCCTGCTTTACTTTAAAACCTCAACACCTGGCCAATCGCTGAAAGTTACAAAAAATGTCAGATCTCCTGGTTCCACCAGGTTTCAGACGCTGTTAGACTTTGATGAAGCATACTGAGGCCTTAAGCCTCATATGTGCAGCTACAGAACAACCATTTGACCCCAGCCAAACAGTGTGTGACTGACTGTATGATATGATCATGGTGCTGGAAGGTCAGAAAGATCCTAAAAACACAAAAAAGAAAAAGTCCTGAATAGGATATCTTGATCTGAGAGTAAGGAGTGAGATGCATGGATCAATAAACACTTCATGTGAGGTCCTCATTAATAAATCTTTGAGCCACTTTCTTCTTTCAGTGCTCATCCAGCTGATGGTTTCATGAATATGATCTAAGAGCCAAAGAGCTCCACGATGGCTGAGAACTGACGAAGGCCCCGGATCGATATGATATGATTAGCCTGCACATCATTAACCGTCCTCGCATCGATACGAAGGAAAAGGTCCAGCATCAGACCCGACGCACCAAACGCTGGACGAGGAACTCCACAGTACAGACGTCCATTTCTCATCTCTCCACCAACTCATTATTGTTACTGTGGAGAAACTGAGAACTTATTGATTCCAATATCCATTTCTCACCAGGGATCAGAACAACTGCAAAGCCACTTAAAAGCTATTGATTGTGGCTTCGAGAGCCGGGCCCGACGGGCCTCATTTACAGCGAGCTGGAACACCGTCTGCTGAGCTGCAGTCGGAGAGGAGGCCTCGACGAAGAGCACACATCCAGGTGTCGTCTTCTTAACAGGCATTAGTGGAGGGTACATGCAATTTCTTCTTTTATTATTAGCTCCAATTCAATGATAGAGTTCTAAAGCTGAGGCTGGTACCTGCATCTATTAGACCCGACCCACTTCACCCGACTTGAACTGGCATATTGGGACCTGAACCCAACCCAAGGCCTCTTCCCCACATTTGCATGTCTATACACGAGTCCCTGGAACCTTTCTGGGTTAAATGAATATAAACACAGAGGATTACCTTTAAGACTGGTCTTTACTCACAGTACCAAACAACAAAGCAGCATTAAGATAAAGCTGCTCTCGACAGGTCAAGCTTCCTTAATCATCCAGATCTCTCCGTCTCCACAATACAAACATTCTGTTCAACGTCTGCTTCCAAACCACTTCTCCTCTGAGCAGCGAGACCCGGCTGCATACTCTGTGGTGAAATCCGGGCTGACGAAGAGATGAGACAGACGGTAAATATTTGGATGGGGCTGGGTGAAAATTCAAGACAGCAGAGAGAGCATTTCCACATGTGGCTTCATCATCCAGTGGTTTAGTTCAGGGCTGGTTGCCAGATGTCTTATGCAATGCAGCAGAGAGTTTTTTTTTTTGGGGGGGGGGGGGGGGGGATGCTTCCAAACTAATGGAGTGTGGTCTTGAATTGAGTAAGATCCTCAGTATTCAGAGAAGAATCCTCTCCCTAAAAATACCATGTGCTTGAGTCATTTAGAGAAGTAGAATTCAAATACCATGAACTAAACTTTACTCCCTGATGGAGGATGATAAATCAACAGGGGAATGGTCCGATCTGTAGGTTGGTATGAAAACATCATCTCTTTTTACAACAGAGTCTGACAGTTACGTAACATTTCTCTGGAAATTCATCCAGCAACACTGACAGAAAAAAACAGCAACACCCAAACCGCTGTCTCGACATTCAATACAGAATCTGGCTTCAGTATGCCACACAAAGACATGGAAGCTCTTAGACAACAGTGGGACATACTGTAAGGCTGGGAACATCCCAGGTAATACAGATACTGAGACAATATAGTTTTTCTAATACCTATACTTAAGGAAATAAAAACACATTTTATTTCTACACTAGGGATGTTAATAATTAACTGTTTAACCGTTAACCGACATTAAGAATTTTTAACAGATTAACGCTATCGGCTAAAACGGTTAAAAGAAATATTAATAATTAATTAAAAAGCTGAGCGGCTCAGAGGAGCGGCTCGTCACTTTAAGGAGAAAAGCTGGTCCACCTTAACGGATCACCTTAAGAGGCGGAGCCGGAGTTGCAGGATACAGGAAGTTGGCTCCGGTCTCTCCAGCTCGCTTGAGCGGAGCGGAGGAGTTGTAGCCTCGTAGCATTTATTCACCGACAAATAAACTGTACACACACTGTCTGCTACACCTACGTTCACAGCTATAAAGCCAACAACATCCTCACACACACGGTCTGTCGGACACTCGCTAAAGTTACACCGCGCTGACAGACTGTACGTGTGTGGTGGCGGTGATCACGAAGCTAGAGCTGCTAACGTAGCACAAATACACACACTGTTTGTCGGACACTCGCTAAAGTTACGCCGGGCAGACACACAGCTGACAACCTGCTAAACTTAACTAAATGTGCGGTGGAGACTTTTACTGGGAAAGTGGCTGTATGTCCGCGACACTACACGCAGCATCGTGGCTGTTAAGTTAACGCTCTCCTGATGGTGAACTGGAGACAGTGAACGCAGCACCGTAGCTGCTACAGTAACTCTCCCGACGGTGAACTGGAGACAGTGAACGCAGCACCGTAGCTGCTACAGTAACTCTCCCGACAGTGAACTGGAGACAGTGAATGCAGCACCGTGGCTGCTACAGTAACTCTCCTGACGGTGAACTGGAGACAGTGAACGCAGCACCGTAGCTGCTACAGTAACTCTCCCGACGGTGAACTGGAGACAGTGAACGCAGCACCGTAGCTGCTACAGTAACTCTCCTGATGGTGAACTGGAGACAGTGAACGCAGCACCGTGGCTGCTACAGTAACTCTCCTGACGGTGAACTGGAGACAGTGAACGCAGCATCGTGGCTGCTACAGTAACTCTCCTGACGGTGAACTGGAGACAGTGAACGCAGCACCGTAGCTGCTACAGTAACTCTCCTGACGGTGAACTGGAGACAGTGAACGCAGCACCGTAGCTGCTACAGTAACTCTCCTGACGGTGAACTGGAGACAGTGAACGCAGCACCGTAGCTGCTACAGTAACTCTCCTGACGGTGAACTGGGGACTCAGTTGTCTGTTGTGCTCATACACTACAGCTGGAGCACCGCACAAATCTTGTCGGTTAACGGTTAATAATCGGTAAACGAGGGTCGGTTATCGGTTAAGAATTTTTTTCAAAATTAGCATCCCTATTCTACACCCTTTTTTTGTTCATTTGACAAAACAACTGAGTTTGAGTAAGCGACTCTGTGACTTTTAACATGAAGAAATAGCACATTAATTCTATTACAAATGAAAAAGTTTAACTAATAAACAATAAAACACACTCTTCTCTCAATTCAATACACTCCAAGGATTTGATGCTAAAATCTTACGGCAGCTGATGTTAGCTAATGTTAAAACTTTAGAGCGCTGCTGTGTAACAGACGTTACCGAGTCATTTCACTGCCTTTATGACTCTTCTCTGCTTGTGTTAGTTACACAATATTCAAACAAGATCCTGTTGTTACCAAGTCACTTCGTAACACAGGCAGCCGTACAAGATCTTTGTCAAAACAAAATAATTGTGACATTTATCTTTTTTATATTAGCGATGAGTAGGTGTAATTTGAAAGAGGATGCTGCTCGTAGTAATGAGCCCACAGAGAATTACCACCCAACACAGCTTCTTACAATATATGGATCATTGTTTGGCATCTCCAGCCTCAACTCTGCTCTCAATCTGTCTTCCAGCAGCAGGCTGCTGTTTGCTCCAAAAACATCCGATAAACCCACTTCACAAAATGCAGATGCTGCAGAGTTTAACCAGATAACAAAGGATCAGCAAACGGACCTCAGGGCCCGTGAGATCCTCCTCTGTATGCAGGAGCTCCAGCATCCACCCAGGAGGGGGAGCAAACAATAATATAAACCCTGCAGATGACTCACACTAATAACATGCAGATGTACATACATGAACATAAATCTGAGCAAATGAGCTTCAACACACACATGTTGTCATCGAGACACGTAAGTCTCTGGTGAGGAGAGTGTTAACTATTTCAGAAGAAGCAGGACACACACACACAGACACACACACACACACACACACACACACACACACACACACACACACCGATGTTTACAGCATCCAGAATATGTAAACAGGACCACGGGCACATGTGAACTCATTAACATGCTCAACATGGTGATAATACGGAGGGAACAGCTGGAGGATTTGATATCTGAGCGGCACACTGAAATATGGCAGCCTTGATAGAAAACTAGTTACATACAGTACGTAGGCTCACTTTTAAAGAAATGTTTTCCTTTATACTCGTCTTACAATGACACTTTGTGGTTTTAGGAGCGGTTGACTTCAACACAATGGAGCTATTGATCAATAACAGCTGTCTGCAATGTCTCTACAAAATCTCAGAATTCATGGGGCCTGATGCATAAAGCTCTATGTAGATTCACAACTAAATCTGTGTACACACAGACAAATATGCATACACAGTTCACATGGTTCAGTTCTGATCTCATTCACTAATTAGTGACACTGGGTACAAGTGTATCAATGCACATCCTTATTCACCTGTTATATCAATACTTTATCAATAATTAGAATGGCAAAGTTGTTATTTCACCAAGGTGGCAAGAAAACTGCGTCTATGCACGGTCTAAAGTCTGCAAGATGTGTGCACACACACTGCTGATGTATCTGGCGTGGTTATTACTCTTCTGTAAACACAACGCAAGTGCACGTACTGTATTGGAGATGAGGATTCTAGCATGTTAATGTAAGACTGCTTTGGAGTTGCTAGAAAAATATGTTTTTGACAGCGTTTGGCACAAGCATCTCCCCCCGCTCCCAGTCTTAAGCTAAGCTAGGCTACCAATATCCCTGAAATGTCAAAACCAATAAAAACAACTTTTCCCATCTTTTATGAAATCTAAGTCACAATGCGAAATACCAAAGGCACTTAAATCTGTACCCCTAAAATGTGCTTGACCTCAATTTAGCAACAAACCACAAGGTTCACAAACTAGATTGGTCAACCATAATAATCAAGCCTCCATCGTCACACTAAGGCTAGATTTAACATTACCAAATGGGTTGGAATCCCGGACGAGCCCCCATTTGTCACAAACTGGCTCAGGGAATGTGATAAAAAGGGAGTCCACGCAAGGTTATATATAAAACCAAAAAATTTATTATTATTTAGGGGGGGGCGTCACTAGAATAAAGTCAAGACAATTTGTGTGATACTTCTGTAGAGGCTTGGACCTCGTCACTGTTCATGCAAATCAACTGAAGACTTTACTTAAGAAGAAAATCTAGAACAATCTAGAACAATTTAGAACAATCTAGATATACAAAACATCAACAGAAAATATCACGTTGTCATGTTTGTGGTTCAGAATGACCACCATTGAGCACCATTTTTCACTTTTCAATGTTCAACAATCAGACTTTCACCAAAAGGAACATGTTCACACCCATTATTCTCGGGATGTCACGATACCAGAAATCTAGTAGTCGATACCAATACCAGTGAATTTCCACGATTCTCGATACCCAATTCGATACCACGGTAAAAAAACAACAACAATAAATCCCATGTAATTCAACACACACTCTTTTATTAAAAACATTTGAACATTAGAAAAAACATGTAGCCATTAAGTAAAAAAATAAAAAGAATTAACCCATTTAGTTCATTTTGGCGTATCAGCGGCGTGTTATCAATTGATAGTCAAACGACGGACGTCACATACTGACAGTGAATGGAGGATTTGTTGTCGAAGCGAAAAGCAAACGCACCTATTTCGCAATATTTCCCCTTTAATCCCAATGATATAAGGGAACCAAAACGTTAATAAGATAATCACTGTGAGGCGGACAGAGCGGTCACAGCCGGTGTGCACGGAGCAGCGGCGCCAGGTAGACCCTGCAGCGGATCCAGACACACCGCCACCCGACGGTAAAGATCAGAGTCAGCGCTCTGCACATATTGACCGTCATCTTTTCTTGTAAAATGTGTAATCGGTAACACCGGTGTTGTCACAAGTTTATTAACCGGTGGGAAAATTTCGTCACCGTCACATCCTGACCAACGACCATTACAGGCATCGTACGGTACCTTCGGTACTGTAGAAAAAGAGTAGCGTCACGTTTTTAGAATTTTGGCATCGACTTTGTACCGAAGTATCGGTCCTCGTGACATCCGTACTTTATTCTGAAGTTGTTTCAAGGTATTCAGAAAACTGTTACAAGTCATAAACTGAAAAAAGACTCATCAATTTGTGAGAAATTGCAACAACTATAACATGCTTGATAACAAAATACTGCAAATCCTGTAATGTATTGGTTATGGGATGCTCCAATATTGATTTTATTCTTCTTCTATATCTAAGTACACTGCAGTGAATATTGACTATATTGAATATTCAACATATTGAATATAAATGATGATAGAACATACTATACTTGAGTCATGTTGTTGAATTAAAAGACCAACATATTATAAGTTGAGTATGAACAGTAAACTCCATCAGCCATAATAAAAACAAGTTACTTCCACTTTAAAGTTGAATCTATCTCATGAGGAGTATTTGAGGAGGTATTCTGCCGCTCTGCCACCTTGTCTGTAGTTTCCATCTGTTTGTGGTCAGACACATTTTTCCACGAAAACAGCAAGAAGTTCCATCTCAACCTCACATCTTACACTCTGAATGTTTTCCGTTGGAGTCACAACGGTCTTGACAACATGACGAATTGCACCAAATTCATTCTTTCTTTGCGTCCTCGCCCCCCCCCCCCTTCTGGTTCCCCCTCAAACAAATGGAAAAGCAATCCAAATACTTCAACTCTAAACTGGGTTAAAGACAAACCCACCGAGCACTATCGGAAAGCCTCTCAACTATTCCACAAAGAGAGAATCAAACCACACAACCCACTGAGCCACATCTGGTATAAAGTCGTCACTCTGAGAACATCAGTCAAACTCACATCATCCAAATTACTGTACACCCTTATAAACACACCAGAAAGTAGGAATGAAATGAAAAATACAGATTCTTATTTACAATACGTCTGCCTTGGATGTTTAGGTTTCACTGAGTGTGCAGAACAAGTCACGTCTTTTCGTGGCCAGTGAGACACTTCCTGCAAGAACGGCAGGAAATAGTGTGGAAGCTTTACTGAAACATCTCTGCTGCATGATGAATGGCAGGCTACAGTAAGAGAGAGAGGCCTTCTAAACACACTGATAACAGACAGATAACTGGCTTCAGTTACTGTGACTAACGCCATGACACTGATGTAATTCAGCTGAGAGACACAGAGTAATACTAGCTTCAACTGGAACACAGACCTACTCATTAGAGCTCTCTTTATCATACTGTGTGTATTTGTATGTGTGAGTGCATATTCCCTCGCACGCCTCCAATTTGTGCAAAATGCTGCTGCTGCTCGCTTTTTAACTAACACTTCCAGACGTGAACACATTCCCCCCCCCCCCCCCCCGTACTTTACTCACTCCGTTGGCTTCCAGTTCGCTTTAGAATCCATTTTAAGCTCTTGATGTTTTTTTTTTAAATCCATTAACAGCCTCGCTCCACCTTATCTGTCCGAGATTTTAACTCTCCGTGAGCATAACGGGGCTTTGCGGTCATCTGGTCAACTTTTTCCGACAGTCGACACCCTACGATGGCCGTGTCGGGCTATAATCTGGCCGATATCGTGTAGTCTGAACCGGACATTAGACATGCAACAGCAGCTCAAGGTAGACTTTTACAGTTGCTGGTTAGAAACCAGGAGTCTGATAGCTCTTCCCTCCAGTTCTCTCGGGTACACTTGCATTTTTATGTCTCAGGATTTCTTGGAAATATAAGTATGTAAGTGTGATCATGTTCTAGGAAAATACCCAGACAGCTGGAAAGAGTTTCAGCCTTTGTGCTTGGAAGCAACAAATCAGCCAGAAATGTTTGGACAGCAGTCAAACAGGGAAGAGGTCAAACCGGGAAAACATGCAGTCAATGAACAGGCGTTCTTCAGTCTGTATCACCAGTAAGCTGCTGATACAACTGTAAACAACACAAACAGATATTTCACCATTTAACTAATCAAATCAATCTATTTTAATACAGCGTCAAACCAAAACAGAGACGTAATCGAGACGTTTTTCATACAGAGCAGGTCCAGACTGTCCTCACTAACTAGGACTAGAATACAGTTTCAGTCTACCAGCAGTGGAGAGATAAAAGGAGGGAATTTCAAACTAATGGAAACAACAGACGCTCTCTTCCTAAATCCCTCGCAAATATCTCCAGCGACGGTATGCAATATGAAGTCATCTTCTTCCTCCTGGTTCTGATGTCTCCAAATTAGTACAATTGTGACTTATTGATGTTTGCGCCTCTTTCATTGCCCAGTTCAAAACATTGAGAAATTGGGCATCAAAGCACCAGGAAGACCTTGAAAGCTCAGCCTCCACAGACCTTGAGAGATAAAAATAGTAGAGAGAACTGTGTCTTCTATCTATCAGACAGACAGTTCAGGACGCAGCCCACAGAGAGGAGCTGCAGAGCACCACCATGTCACCTGATAGCTCAGCTGGAGGAACAGGATTTAATAAAACATATTCTGCTCCAAAAATAGTGGAAGGGAGTTCGACATCTGGCAAGGACATCACTGCGAAGCAAAGAAGACCGTGCTCATGCACACTGCACAAAGTTTACGCAATGTTAAGACGGGATCGGCCGTTAAACGTAAGGGTGGTGGTTATATCTCAGAAAATGAAAGTCGCTTTGGACAAAAGCGTCCGATTAATGGAGGTCATGTGATGTAAAGTGGTAACTGTAATATGAGCTTTCTGTGATATATCTGTTGTCTCCAAACCCAAGCTGAGATAAGATGATGACATCACTATGACATCATCAGGGCAAGCCACCGAAGATATTATACAACTGTTTTCACAGTTTTCAGCGTAGCATGAAAATCATGTTGTGGAGACCACTTAGTACCGACTGAATAATGCACTATACTTTGGAGAATATATATATCAAGTATGTTTCCATTTATAGTCCCTCATGCTCATCCTCATCTTCATCTTCAACCTCTTATCCGGGGTCGGGTCGCGGCGGCAACAGCTCCAGCAGGGAACCCCAAACTTCCCTAAGGACTCATTCCCTACCCATTTATAGTGAATGGACTAAAGTTCTAAATAACAGCATTACGGCCTGTTTAAAGGAATAGTTTGGTATTTTGGTTAATATGCTCGCTCGCTTTCTTGGTGAGAGTCGATGAGAAGATTGATATCACTCTCATACGTCCGCTAAATATGAGGCTACAGCCAGCAGCCGGTTAGCTTAGCTTAGCATAAGAACTAGAAACAGGGGGGAAGACAGCTATCAGGACTCTGTTCAAAGGTAACAATACGTTCCGCCTTCTAGCACCACTAAAGTTCACTAATTAACACATCATGTCTTGTTTGTTTAGTCCATACAGAAACCAAAGTGTTCAGGGTTTTATAGGTGGTTATGTGCCGGACTATTATTTGGCCGGTCCAACTCTTTTTGTCAAAGCAAATAAACATATTTCCCAAAATGGTGACGGTGACTTCCATAAAGATAAACTATCTAAAGTTCTTGCGGTTAATAATTCTAAAGAGTAACTTTAAGACTGACTTAAACATAGCACTCACCCTTCTGGTGTTGTCCAGGACTTTGGGGTCCGGCCGGCCGTAGTTGGGAGGGTTGGCGTGGGGGTCGTAGCCCAGTCTGGACAGCATGGGGGCGATGACGGCCATGTCCCTTACCACATCAGCTGGGATCTTCCCGACCCACTTGGACAAGGCCTCCACGTTGACGGGCTTGATGACCTGGTCTGTGGATCTCTCCACCCTGGGAACAGAGACAGACACAGGAAGGAAGATTCCAGGTTTTAATCCCAAGTAGGTCAATTTATTTAATTAGAATGACAACCAATACAACTTTCAGCTTTCCATCGGTGTGTTTTATCTTTTCATTAGCAGTAAAATTGACAGAGATATTGCTGGATACATTTCTGGGTCACCAGTAACCTCTCATCACAGTTAGATACTTTGGTCGTCATTCTATCATGAAGGCAAGGGGGTGAAGTTTGACCCTGAAGTGACCTTCATGCTCCTTTTATTCGGTTTACGTGTTTTTCTCAGGTTAAAAGCTTTTAAAAAGTTCCCTTAAAAAATAGAGAGGAAAACAAGCATGTCTGTGATCTTCTGACATCTGATCTAATCAGCTTGAACACATCTTGGAAATCATCAAGAGTCATAAAATCAGTTTTCTGCAACATTTTAGAATAGTTAGCGCCTATTTGGCGGCCATTTTGAAAAATGGCTGCCTGGGACCCCCGGGGCCAAATTGGCGGCGCCCCGATATCTATATCTTTTCATAACACATAAACCTATGTCTGTGCCAAACGGAAGTTTCAGTTTGTGTAGAAATAAATGCTGCAGCTCCTGCAGACCAACAGAGGTTTCCCATGTCTTGTTTCCCTGAAACAGCTGAGCGTGAAGGGGGTTCACTCCGGAGAGAGTAACGTTATCGACTCCGGCCCAGCAGGAAAAGTTAACAGAGTTTGGTTTGTCCGTTCTGAGCTACTGTAGAAACACATCAGCCGGCTCCATGGAGAGGACCTGCTCTCTATGTAGATATAAACGGCTCATTCTAAACTAACGAAAACACAACTACTCTTATTTTCAGTTGATTACACACTAAAGAAAAACATACTTATTAATATTATATTCCATTTCTGCCAATAGATCCTCCTAATAGTTACACACTGGTCCTTTAATGCACACACCGTTCCCTCTGAACCTTGTACTTACAACCAAGTGAAACAGTTAACACCATTTATTACACGGCTTTGTTGAATACTCCATTCTGATTGGTCAATCACGGCGTTCTACGGTGTGTTATTTATATGTAATAGACCGTTGCTATGTATAACAGACCGTTGCTACGTATAACAGACCGTTGCTATGTATAACAGACCGTTGCTATGTACAACAGTCCGTTGCTATGTACAACAGTCCGTTGCTATGTACAACAGACCGTTGCTATGTACAACAGACCGTTGCTATGGGCGCAGCTCTGATGTCGGACTCTGTAAGACCGTTTTCGTGTCAAATTATTGATTTCTTCAGTAAGTAGCCGTGTAATAAGAGGGATAATGTACAGCTAGCGGGTCATTGTTGTGAAATAAACCCCGACACGGAGTGGAGGTGTGGTGTCGCACCCCATCAGGGCGATGCAAGACCCCTGTCGTGGGTTCATTTCAGAACAATGACCGGCTCGCTGTACATTATCCCTTACTTAGTGACCACACCTCACTGCGTGGCATCAGCATTTGTATCAGTGATGTCACAGCATTAGCATTGTTAGCTCAGCTTGTTCCCAAACGGCCCCGTTTACAACAGACCGGTCCATCTCTCAGTTCTGTTCACCGGCATCTAATCGGCTGTAATTTGATCAGGAGACAACATTAAAGATGGTTTCCTGGCCTCCCTCTCTCAGCAGGTCTCTGTTAAATATGCTGAATAAATCACCCTTCAATTCTTCCAACATGCATCACATTTCATATAATTTACCATCCATGCTCTCAGCGTGTCTCAAACTGAACATAATTTCCTTGAGCTCAGTTATTCAGTTTAATCTCACTGACTATGTCAAAGGTGAAATATATCTAACTGTGAAAGGGCATTACGTGTTAAGACTAAGCTACAGATTCAAAGTAACAGATGACATCTGGAGTACCTCACAGTGGAAACGCATTAGCACTTAAAAACTGGAAAACATGAACCCTAATTACTAGTTTTCAGAGAAAGTCCGGCTTCTTGACAGTGAAATGAAGTGTCTGTTGGTTATAGAAGGGAAGATAAATAATGCCTCCATCAGCCGCAGGTGTTTTAGAAAGGAATCCACCATTATGTCGTACCGAGGTAAATTATTCATTCAGTCTGAAATGAAATATTCAAGAAGCGAGAGGATTGGAGCTGCTGGACGGCATCTTCTGTATTCTGGGATGAGCAGAGTTTACGACCACTGACCAGCAGGAGCGATCTGATGTCAGATCTGTGATGATGATGATGTACAGTAGACGACCACACCGTTTAAAACAAGCAACCTCACAAACCACAGGGCACGTCGGTGTGGAAGTTCTTCAACGTGAGTGAAGAAGACATAAAGCTGCAATCTGTCACAACTACAAGTCCAAAATAAGCTGCGGAGGAACAACCTTAAAACATCTGGAACAACTAACTCAGATCAGACACTTATTATGAAGTGATTCATTCCCATGATGCTGCTCAGAGTGATCAGTGATCGGCTCGTCTCCCTATCACAGTCCTGCTTCTAACGGAGCTAACAGCTAATGCTAACAGCTAACGCTAATGGAGGTTGCATTGACTTGCATTAAGATGCTCTCAGTAAAGCTACTCAGTAAAAAATTTAGTTTTCGGTGAGAAACTTGAATAAATCCACTTGTTTTCACATCAATATAAAACAGATATTAGAGAGAGAATGATGACCTGTTTAACTTCATAACACTAGCTCTAAACAGCTTAGAATATATTAAACTAACTAACTAACTAAAACTAGTAATGCCAAGAATTTTCTTCTCTCAGCTGTATTTTCCATCATATGGAAGCCAACAGGCAGGGTGAAGGAAAACATAATAATCATCGATCTTGCTTTTGATTTCGATGGTCGAGATCGGAGGATATTTTTTAAAAATAATAATAATAATTTAGGATCAAAATCGTGACACCCCGACTGCTGGGTAATTTATTCCAGAATAACACATCAGCATTTATTAGATGATTATATATGTATTAATAATCTGAATCTGCAAAGTAACTTTAAGTTATTACATTTTTTTTGTTGTTTAAGAGAGGGAAAAAGAGGTTATCGAATTGTTATCGGTATTGGACATGAAAAAGTGGTATCAAGCCATGCCTGATAAACATTTTCATTTTTTCCAAAAATTAAAATCAGTGATTTCACAGAGAAGCAGACAGAAGGGTCTACAATATGAGTTTGAAGGATTTATCAGGAACTGATTCAGCAGCGTTAAAACAGGTTAAAGAGATAAAGAGAGAAGCTGAAGCCTCCAGATCACAGTGTTAACCTGAACCACCATCACCTGAAGACAATGAAATTAAGAACAACACTGTACCTGTAAAGCCAGCTAGGTCTTATTCACTGTTACTGTCATTAAAATATGTGTATACATTCAGTATACCTTCAGTAGCTACAGTAGCTAGCGTAGCATAGGAGTGCTAGCGTAGCACCACAGGTCTTTATGTAGAAGCGTAACGTTCTCCTTCCAGAAGTCTGTATTATTCCAGATAGATGTCAGATATCACAAGTGTCTGTTACTATGTTAGGAGACTTGAGGTAAAGCACTGCTGAAAGGTAATCCTACTCTTCCTGTATGGATTAGCATTTAGTCCTTAAAAAAATCCAATAAATTGACAACAGCATCTCCAAATACAAAGCAAGGCTGAAGCTGTGAGTTACACCAGAGAAGTATGAAGAAGTATGAGGAAGTATGAAGAAGTATGAGGAAGTATGAGGAAGTATGAGGAAGTATGAGGAAGTATGAGGCTGGTCATTTCACACAAAGATTCACACAGAATAACTATTTTAAAATTTCATGAGGAACATTTCATTCTTGCTGAAATAAATAAAAGTCCCTTGTTCTGCTCTCCCTGGTTTTTTTAAGGTTGTTCTCTCTCTCCACCACACATCTTTTTACTGTCTGCCGTCCAGCTCTCCATCTCTATGTTTCCTCTCTGACTCTATACCTCAATATGGCAATTCACTTTCCTCTAATCCATTTACTTTGCAATTGAATCTTTACACTGTACGGGTATAGTCTCCTGCATGATTAATAGAGTGAGCTGGTTTTGTCATCTCAGGAGGACGGTGGAGATGGTTTCTGAGAGACGGGCCACGATCCAAATATCCACTCTGCAACAAATGGGTCGGGAATCACTTTAGGTAACTCCATCAAGACCCAGGAGGCTGCTAAGTGTTGACGTGGAACATAAACTGATAAAGACAAAGACTGAGGATAGAGAGCGCAGCTCAGCTTCACCATCAGGTTAGATGCAGGCAATCTTATTGACAACAGAACGAAGGATCTCCTCCGTCCAACACCAACACCAACACACAGGCAGCAACATACAAGAGAGAACACACAAATTAGACATCAATCATTTCCTTGTCAGTGATGTCAGAGCACTGCTAAATCTCAACGGAAAAACAGATTTTCCAATAAATAAAATGATGCGTAAACATCTGAGCTTTCCTAAAGCAGCTGTAAACCTTTCAACAACATCAGTTCAACTAAACACCAGCTGTCACTCATTCACACAACTACTAACTTCTCTAGAAACAAAACCTTAGCACTCAGTTATGCCGGGTCCACACTACACAAGAACCGAGCCGATTCTGGGCCCGATTCCTCCCCACAATGGTCAGCAAAGCCCTGATTGTTTGATGATCTCTCCAGATGTTCCTGTGGTGTGGGGTATGTTCAGAATGTTTTTTACATCCCCCGATCGGCTCCGAAGTCCATCCATAAATATTAAACATGTTCAATATTTCCGATGGGATATACTGTTGTGTGTGTGGGGAACCCAGAGGACAGCCGATGACGCAGTCACGTGGGAAAGAACGATTGCCAATAGAGAACCAAGCTGACTGAAGCGGAATGTCAACAACGGTCGTCATGGCGGCCGCGGCTAACGCATAAGCTAGTGATAAACGCAAAGCATTAAGGCCGCCGGTCGTATTTATGTGTATTTACGTTGTTGCAGGTAATATTGTGTGGTTAAATTAATGGAGAGTGAGAGCTCTCGTTTTTCTGAGGATCTGTGTTAATAGGTGATGTTTCTATTGGCTCGCCTTCGGTGATGTCGCCGCTGCGGATTGGCTGAGGACGGAGAGCTGGCCTATTTAGCTTCCGGAACGGCACAGCTGATGCGAGGTCGATGGCTGTCGGGTGTTTGGTGCTTCGATCCTCCTCGTAAAACCAACGTTTTCATCAGTGTTTGTAGCATCTTCTTGTAAACTGTATGTGAAGTAGTAAAGCGGGAACCACGTGTAGTGTGGTGTAGCTCGCTCTAGCTCTCCTGTTAGCCATAGCAATTTCTTGGTACATAGTTTTGTGTAGACATCGGTAGCTTTAGCGTTAGTTGAACATATTATCTTTGTAAATATTTCAGACTTTAATACCTTGAAGCAGTAGGGATGAACCGCCAGTTTATTTGATCTGTTTCTCCAGTTTAGGGAGTTAGGGAGTTAGGCTTAGCCCATGTATTTCTGTTTGCTTCTTTAGTTATACAGGGTTAGTCAGAGCTCGGTCAGTAAGTTCGGGTTTTTTTTTGTTATTTTGTCTTTCGGTTCACCCTGAGCCCACACTTCACTTTTGTATTTTGTAAATAGTTGTGTGAAACAATAAATGTTCATTGTTGCATTTCATTCAATCTCCCTTTCTCCTCGTCTTTATGTTGCTCCTCCGCAACCCCGGACCGGGGCGACACAGTGAGATGGAGCTCAGAGATGGAGGACCAACTTGTTGATTAGTGTTTATTTAACGTGTCTCCATGACTTCATCCATCCATCCTGTGAATTTTCACTAATCACTAGTTCTTCCTGCCCATCGTCCGCCATGTTTGTTTACACTAAAGTCACGTTTGATGGCCAGAGATTTCCATTCTTTGAGTCGGGACTCTTGTTGTTCATGAATGAATGTGTTAGTTTGTGTTGTTTTGGCTGTTTTGGCCAAATCGTTGCTCTCCACACATTTAGGAATGTCGTTATGCGTGGGCTCTCTCACATTTTCAAACAGTATAACTACACAGTCCACTCATTATCTATCTAAACATTGAGATGATATACTGTATAGTGCACCATCTTCAGCTAGACACTGGTATCATGGCATGATGACATCAGTTGGCTGAATGTTCACACTGATCACAGCTTGTTAAGACCTTACACTTATCCAGACCAATGTTTTTGTGATGAATTTTACAGCCTCCCGTTTGGACCGAAGGCCAGACACAGATACTCAACATGAGGGAGACGATCCAGGGATATAAATATCCCATCGGTTTGTTTCCTGTCATCAATCTAAAATCATTTGCACCCACACTGCTGAACACAGTGATGCACACACATCCCTCTTCTTGGCTTTAAATGTGATGTGACAAAAAACCTTTCCGCCCGTCACATGACCACTTCCCTTCAGGCTGATGCTCTTAATGGGCTCCAGCGTCAATTATTCATCGCTGGGCCTCCTTTACCAAAGGTGGTGTTCTGTATCACCAACGGCTGATAAGAGAGAATCGGAGAGAGACATCAAGATCACAATAGGATGGAGGGATGGAAAGGCTCCCTGTTCTGGGAGAAGTAATGGCAGAGCCTCCACTAAATCAAGGTCAGGTAATTGATGTTAATGCTCGGGGGGGGGCCGGGCTGCCAGCTGATTGAGATTTTCATGTAGATAGAGACCCGAAGCCGCGGGATGCTGGAGAGTGAGGAGTGCTGGTGGTTGTAGTGGGTAAGAGGCCTTTTCTGCCAGGTGTCATGGGGGTTGACTTTAATGCACTGTGGGCAAAGTACTTGAGAGGAGGTGGGGCAAAATGTTTATGATGGTAAAAGGTAGTTGTGCTGCCCCGAAGGCTACTTGTGGCTGACCTCCTCTGGCATCAAACTGTATCAGGACCCATTTAGGAGAGAGGTATAATGTTGGACCAGAGCCTGTAATCGACATGCAGACTGTGTGCTTAGTAAAACACTACTATAGAGTGAAAGCTTTAAAGACGACATTATACAACACTATTATACAAACACAAGATAGAGATGCTTCTATGCATAAAGCCTCATCCACACCAGGAACGTCAGCAGCGCGTGGCGGCTGCATTACCTGTTGTTTTTTATTTCGGCGTCTGTGTTAACAGGTTAGAGCAGCCACAAAGCCCGTGTGAGACGCACGTCTCTTCTAGAGATTCGAGGTCTCGTCTATTTAATACGCGAGCCGCGCGGTTCACAGCAACAACAGACAGTGAAAGGGATCTATTGAATGTGTATTAAAATCATATCAGCAACATTAATACAGTTTCTATCTCTAGACATCTGTAGAAAATGTTACGGAGATGAAAAAAAATAAGACTTGTTTTTAAATCAACACTTCCTGCTTTCATTTCAAAATAAAAGCCCTCAAGCGTTTTTTTCTGTGGACAGAATTCCTTCATTTGTTAACATGAGGCTTTTATTCTGAAATATTTGCAGGACAGTGTTGTAGAACATGCAGTGACTTAGAGAGCTCCATGAATGAATATAGTACGGTGTTTTAATGGTGGGTTATTACTATTATTAACAAATACCACACGTTTCTTAACCTTTCTCTGTCTAAAATAAATATAAATGATAAATAAATGAAATGGACATTATGAAAGGAAAACTCTATGTAGAAAGAAAGCGCTGACAGCAGCAGCAGCAGCAGAAACGCAGCTGGTGTGAACACCCGACGCTTGAATCACGAAGCCGCCACACGCTCCTGACGTTCCCAGTGTGGACAAAGCATTAGTTGTACATTAGACAAGCTTGTCAAGAATTGTTATTACGGAGTCTTGGCATTCAAGAAAAAAAAATAAAGCATGTAAAGTCACAGCTGGACACACTCACAGACACCGAGCCCCAAAAATCCTGATCGGAGCAGCCATCATATTTTCTCTTTTATTACATTCATACTTCCTCTTCTTGTTCTAAAAGCACTGTATTATAGTAGCCTGGTTCCACACCTTTATAGGTCTAGTGTAGAGCTGAAAAGATTAGTCAATTAGTCAATTAGTCGTTCGATAAAAAATAAATCTGAAACAATTTTGATAACCAGTTAACCATTTGAGTTACTTTTCAAGCAAAATTTCCAAATAGTTGCTTATTCCAGCTTCTTAAATATGAGGATTTGCTGCTTATATCTCTCTTATATCACTGTAAGTGGAATATCTGTTGGTTTTGGACTCTTGGTCAGACAACACAAGCAATTTGAATATGTGACTTTAGACTCTTGGAAACTGTGATTCTCACAGTTCTCCTCACTGGTTGGAGAAACTGCTGAATGGGGGGGTCGTCTCCCTGTTGCCAAAACCAAAAAATATAGCAACAAATAAAATGGCCACAAAGATGGTTTGATGCATTGATGAGATTGGGTATAAGTCAACTTACAGAAAAACAACTCTTAAATTGTCATAATTCCTGTGACCAACATGACATTTTGTGTTAACTGTAAGTGACAGCGATATGTCAGCCACTAGAACACAACGTCAGGATCAATAATGAGGTGAAAGTCTGAATATCAGGCTGCTAATGTGGAGCTGTGGCTTTGGATTTTGCAATTTTACCGGAGAGTCTACAGCTCCATGATACTCAACTCAAAGTCTGGCCCGTGATAGAACGCCCGGTGGCCAACCGACCATTTTCTGTTTAACAATGAAAAATAAATTGATTCACAATTGGAAAAAGTGACAGGGGAGAATCCCCTGGACCCCCTCCTTTTGAAACGCTCAGTGACACAGTTTCATGTTTATAGTGCTGAACCGCCACTTTACTGTGGTCCAAAAACAGGAAAACAAATCAGTTAAATAAATCTGCTGTATTTCTAAAGGAATTAGGGATATTGATAATGAACCGTTTAACCGTTAACCGACTACAAGAATTTTGACCGATTAATCAGTATAACAGTTAAAAGAAATATTAAGGAGGAGAATAGCTGGTCCACCTTAAAGGTCAGCCCACCTTCAGTGAGCCTAGGCCAGAGTTGTTGCTGACTTTGGGGCTAACTGCCTTCACTTTAATCAGCAGGTGGCTGGCAATCAGAACACGGGAGCTTGGCTCGGGTCTTGAGGAGTTGTAGCATTTATTCACAACAGTCTAAACAGTACACTCATTGCTACTGCTACGTTCACAGCTATAACGTTACTGATAACATTACGCCGGGCTTGCAATACACTGACCTTGCAGCTAAACTAACTGATACGGTGTAGACTAAAGTGGCTGCATGTGTCCACAATAGGGATGTTAACAATTAGCCGTTTAACCGTTAACCGACATTAAGCATTTTTACCGATTAACACTATCGGTTAAAACGGTTAAAAGAAATGTTAATAATTAATTAAAAAGCTGAGAAAAACTACTCGTCACTTTAAGGAGAAAAGCTGGTCGACCTTAACAGAGTCCGAGCCGGAGTTACAGATACAACGCAGCACCGTAGCTGCTACAGTAGCTCTCCTGACGGTGAACTGGAGACAGTGATCGCAGCACCGTGGCTACTAAGTTAACACTCCCGGACGCTGAACTGGAGACAGTGAACGCAGCACCGTGGCTGCTAAGTTAACGCTCTGGAACAATGAACTGGAGACAGTGAACGCAGTATCGTGGCTACTAAGTTAACACTCCCGGACGCTGAACTGGAGACAGTGAACGCAGCACCGTGGCTGCTAAGTTAACGCTCTGGAACGGTGAACTGGAGACAGTGAACGCAGCATCGTGGCTGCTACAGTAACTCTCCTGACGGTGAACTGGAGACAGTGAACGCAGCATCGTGGCTACTAAGTTAACGCTCCCGGACGCTGAACTGGAGACAGTGAACGCAGCACCGTGGCTGCTAAGTTAACGCTCTGGAACGGTGAACTGGAGACAGTGAACGCAGCATCGTGGCTGCTACAGTAACTCTCCTGACGGTGAACTGGAGACAGTGAACGCAGCATCGTGGCTGCTACAGTAACTCTCCTGACGGTGAACTGGAGACAGTGAACGCAGCACCGTGGCTGCTACAGTAACTCTCCTGACGGTGAACTGGAGACAGTGTACGCAGCACCGTGGCTGCTACAGTAACTCTCCTGACGGTGAACTGGAGACAGTGAACGCAGCACCGTAGCTGCTACAGTAACTCTCCGGACGGTGAACTGGGGACAGTGAACGCAGCACCGTAGCTGCTACAGTAACTCTCCGGACGGTGAACTGGAGACAGTGAACGCAGCACCGTGGCTGCTACAGTAACTCTCCTGACGGTGAACTGGAGACAGTGAACGCAGCACCGTAGCTGCTACAGTAACTCTCCTGACGGTGAACTGGAGACAGTGAACGCAGCACCGTAGCTGCTACAGTAACTCTCCGGACGGTGAACTGGGGACAGTGAACGCAGCACCGTGGCTGCTACAGTAACTCTCCTGACGGTGAACTGTAGACAGTGAACGCAGCACCGTGGCTGCTACAGTAACTCTCCTGACGGTGAACTGGAGACAGTGAACGCAGCACCGTAGCTGCTACAGTAACTCTCCGGACGGTGAACTGGAGACAGTGAACGCAGCACCGTGGCTGCTACAGTAACTCTCCTGACGGTGAACTGTAGACAGTGAACGCAGCATCGTGGCTGCTACAGTAACTCTCCTGACGGTGAACTGTAGACAGTGAACGCAGCATCGTGGCTGCTACAGTAACTCTCCTGACGGTGAACTGGGGACTCAGTTGTCTGTTGTGCTCATACACTGCAGCTGGCGCACCGCTGCATGCGAGGCACAAATCTTGTCGGTTATCGGTTAAGAACATTTTTCAAAATTAGCATCCCTAGTCCACAACACTACACGCAGCATGGCTGCTTCAGTAATTCTCCCGGACAGGTGAACTGGGGACTCAGTTGTCTGTTGTGCTCATACACTGCAGCTGGCTGTAACTGGTTATTATTGGGCAGCTTGTTAGGCACTACAACCACAGCACCTCTACATGAAGGGACTAATCATGAGGATTAATGGTTAATGATCAGTTATCGGGGGTCGAAACTGAAATCCAGCGGTTATGGATCAACCATGTGAGGTCAATCCGACTGTGAATCTGTTTTGTCCTGGAGATCAATGTTATATCAGAAAGCATCTTGGACTTTGTGCCTGTTAACAACGTAGTTTGATGTAGACATGCAGGACAAAGCGGTGTCTCCGTGTCTATCTGCAGCTCAGCTCTGAGGGCTCTGGTTAAGGTCCCCATTCATTAATATTTGATGGGAATCAATTTGCGGAGGGGTGACGTGTGCACTAAAAGACCAGAGATCTGCATCTGGATCCCAAAGAGCTCTTATCGCTTTTGGCCTCACGTTTGTTTTTTTTCTATTTCAAGTGGTGAAATAGTTGTGCAAGGAAAAAGGTTAAACAGGATCCTGGTTGAGAACTGATGATGAAGGAAGGAGTGTTACTATGAGAGACGAGGACATTGTCTTTCTGAGAAACTCAAGAGTCCTTGTCGTTGAGTTGTAACAGTCCAGTGTTGTACTTGCATGTCTGAAGAGCACTTGAGAGTTTCCATGGTGTCGACACAGCTGACAGCATCTCAAGATGAGCTTTTGAGTTTTTCAGGTTTACTGGATTCATCTTCTAGTTACAAACGGTGTATACACTGAAGAGATTCATTTTGCTTCATGGTTGGTTGAAATTCTTATTTAATATTTTACAATAATAAAATCTATTTTTACCATTACTCTTATCGTAAAGAAATTATAATATTTCGGGATTTCTAAAGTACTGTATATCTGTTATATATTGTCATTTTAATCGGCAAAAGCACCGGTCAGTGTCGGCTACAAATGAGAAGCTGCTACCCGAATGTTTTGTACAGCGGTCGTTGCCAAGGATACAGAGAGAATTAGATTCAGAGCTTAGAGAATCCAAACTGTATTTTTCCAAACTGGATGTAAGAGTTCAGTCACACAAATATATTCACATTCACACAATTTCCACTTGCATATGCAGAAAAAATGCCCACACTGTAGAGCCTGGCTGCTGTAAAGGAGAACACTAGTAGGCTGAGGTCGACGACACACAGTAGAGTACAGTAGAGACAGGATTTATTTTAGCACAACACAATCGATTAAAATATGCCTGGATTGGCCTCAGATACCAATACTTAATACTACATGTCTAATGATAATACAAATGAAAAAGACTTTTAGATTATTTAGATTGCTTTATGCCTTAAAGAAATACTTCACCTCACCTCGTGTTACCTAAAGATTCTTGAAGAAAACCTTTTTGTTTTTGTCAAAAGCCTCCAAGGTGAAACAAACAATCAAAAAACAGAGAAAAGTCTTGATGAATTGAAGTAAACTCATGCAGTATATCAGTCGTATGCTCACTACTTCCCAAACACATGCATCTTCGCTAAAACCTGACTATTTAAACCACTTCTGCATAAACAGTCTCACACTTGTGCAGGCGCGCTACTTGTAATTGCGAGTCGTCAATTCATCAAGACTGTTCTTCAGTTTTCTTCACAAATTCAAGGTAAAAGCCGTTTCTGATGTGATGTCAGCGCATTGAATATTTTTCTTTCCATTAAAAATTCACCAAAATTATGCAAAAGCACATTTTTCCAAAATAAGCGTTGTAGTACAACCAGGAAGAGACCGTTGATGATGTAATTTTGGTTGTACTACACTGTATAACAGTGAAGTTATTGAATATTTTTCTCTTCTCGGCGTTGCACTTTGTAGACGGTCCCTGACTCTCGTCTCACAGCCGGCTGCACATAGAGACCGACGTTATGTTTCCAGCTAGGAGGACGGCTGGTTGTGATTTAAATAAGGTTGTAGCTCGTTGTCTACCTTACTACGGTTAGAAAGAGTTCTCGTTGGTGTTTTAACAATGTTTAAGTTATGAGTTATTGATCCGGGAAGTTCAAATCTGCCAATATCTTTCCAACTTTAGTGAACCAGTTCTTCATTCCTCTTCCACGATGACAAAGTGAATAAACTCTTCATCTGTGGACCGGTATTGAATATGTTTACCAGTATTATTTTGGTCCGTGTTATACACATTCACCAGGGTGTTAATTATCTCCTCATTACTGAGGATTGCTGATACTAGATTTGGTGCTGACTCGCTCATAGTGACACACACGTCTAGCAGCACCAACATCTGTACGGATAATGACCCTAAAACCGAGATGGCAGCAGGGCCTTGATGACGTCAGATTTCATTCCATATTCTCACATTTTATTCAATATTCTCAGGTTTCACATTATATATATATAATAATTTCCTAAATGGCATGCCATAATATATATATATATATATATATATATATATATATATATATATATATATATATTTATATTTATATAAATATATATATATTTTTATATATAAATACATATAAATATATATATAAATATATATATATATATATATATAAAAACATATATATATATATATATAAATATATATATATAAATATATATATATATGTTTATATATAAATACATATAAATATATATAAATATATATATAATATATATATATATAAATATATAAATATATATATAAATATATATATAAATATATATATATATATATTTATATATATATTTATATATTTATTAATATATATATATATATTTATTAATATATATATATGTATATATATATATTTATCAATATTATTAATATTTATTAATATATATTAATTAATCTTTATTTTATATATATATATATAAAATAAAGATCTTACCTTTCACAATGTGGGACACCATGTCACTGATTCATAGTATTCCATCACATCATCATTACAGATATAAGTAAAACAAAAAGTTGAAATTAAAGGTTATTATCATTAAATTACAACCATAAAAAATGAGCCACAGTGAGCCATATCGGTACAGGAAATATATTATATATGACTTAAGTTAAACTGAATCGGATCATATCGAAGCTGTATTATATCGAACTGTATCAAACTACTACACGGTTAACTGTATTGTTTTGGTATCGTATCACAGACCAAACTAATGATTATATTTGGGGTGAAGTATTCCTTTAACCATGATCATAGTGCTGACACAACCAACGAAAAGAACTGCAGTGCATTCTAACTAAAGATGGGCTGGAAAAGATTCAATGCGTCATAGACTGGCTTTAGTACAGATGACGTATTGTTTAAACCTTTAGCACAATGAACCAGTCGATTCTATTCATTTACATGTTGGATCAAGCACAGACGGTTGACTGATGATACTGTTTCTACTCGTTGGGAAACATGAGGACTGGGAATTACTGTAAAACTATTCTGTACTTGTATGATATGATTGCTCATGCACACCTGCCATGCACCAAATTATATAAGTTCTATTTCCTGTGAACCCTATCAGGTTATGATCGGTTTCTGTAGTCTGAACATTTAGTGTGAGCTGAGCTGTGACGAGAAAGAACCAGACTCACAGACTGAACTGATCTGAAATATAAAGTGATGAAAAGGGAAAAGAAGCCAAGCACGCTCGGTTGGATGTGCTGTACATCTCTTTAACTCCAGGCTTTTACTAGATTTATGGTTGCAGTCTAACTCATTCTTTGGTCCCCATCTTCTCCCATGACCTCATCTACAACCACTAAAGTAGGGAAGTCAATATAGAAACTCAGAGAAAGTTCTCAAGAGGTCAGCGACCTTGTGTCATTATTAGAGTAGAATGTTTTAACACACATTAAAGTGGCAGTAGGCAACAATTTTTTGGCATAATTTGGCAAAAATTCCATAATAACCTTTCAGCATATTGTAATTCAAGTGTTCTGAGAGAAAACTAGACTTCTGCTCCTCCTCATGTCTCTGTTTTCAGGCTTTAGATAAATCTAGCCCGTGACGGCAGATTTTGACCAATCACAGGTCATTTCAGAGAGAGAGAGCGTTCCTATTGGCTGTGCTCCGGTCATGTGACCAGAACTTGGCTTCCTTCAACAGATTTTACAATGGCGGCCGCGTCACAAACGTTCTCATTTTACAGCTAAACAGTAACTACAAGATGATTCTGAGAACATCTGAGGAGAGAAATAGTCATTACAGTAACAGAATATTGATTAATATCTGATCAGCGCTGCCTAGTTTGACCGTTTGGTCGGAGTTCAGAGTGATTGACAGCCGGCTCTCATAGACAGCAGCTGGGCAGCGGACCTTGTTTTCCTCCGGTAAGTGAAATCCTTCAGATGCCGTTAGGAGCACCGGAGGACACAGTAGGACACAGAGGAACAGGATTTAACTCAGGTTACCTGTTTCATGTACTACTGTCACCATATAGCGGCCGTTTAATAAAAATAACTTTTTTAAATCACATTTGCGCCAATCTCGCGCACTGCAGCTTTAAAAGTTGAAATGATCGAATGGCTCGCTGTGTTTAAACCTTATTGTCTGACCAGGTTTAGGCCCTGGTCCATCTCTTCTTTACGCAGTTTGGGCTTCAGGGTTAAGAAGGCCTTCCTTCAACCACAACCAGTCGTGTCAGCAAATATCACCGCTGAAGAGTCCTCGATGGAGAATCCCAGTGCTTTGACATCACTGGAGACGGCTGGTAAAAATCATTGTAGCTGAGTATTGGTGTTAGCTTCTATCAAAGGTCTTACCTGATCTGAAATCAGCTGAATGTTTGCTTGATCCCTTCGTGAGAATGCAATTAGCTAAATGTGGCCATACTGCTCATCCTCTTCATCGGTGGGAGGAAGATTGTGTCTCATGAGCTAAATCCCTCCGTCCAACAACAATATCTGGCCCTCTGATGAAAGAGCAGTTTCCCTTGGCGTTACAGTTTTACATGTTTTTACATGTCTATACTGAAGATATGACTTTACAAGGCTCATGTAAATTCAAAAAAATATTACCTACTAACATCTAATAACAATCAAGGCCCCCACATGAAGAGAAGCAAGCAAACCGAGGCTACTGATTTAGATATTCAGTTTACAATGAGAGAACCAGAAAACGCTCACACTGGAGAAGCTGCAACAAGACGATGTTTCAGTATTTTTGGTATTTAAAATGATTCATTTATTGTTAAAATAGTCGCAGATTCATCGTTGCAGCTCTGCTTGCATTCAATTACTGCAACAGGCCACTGTGTATTGTATGTGGATTAGAGATGCTAATAATTAACCGTTAACCATTCAGGTAAACGGTTAAAGAAATTTTAAAAATTAAAGAAAAAGCTAAGCAAAACTCAGAGGAGCGGCTTGTCACTTAAAGTCTTACAACTTTAACCCTTTCACGGTGTGTTTTCTGTTCATCAAAGTCAATAATAACCTTTTTAGTTGCCTGAAAATGTCCATGATGGCTTCGTCCACCTCTTACATACAGTCTATGTTAAAAACATAAGCTTCTGTAACTCTGTTAGCTCTCACTGACTAATAGATAAAAATGAATCTGCTCTCGGATACAATCCTTAAACAAACAGTTTTATAAATCAATGTTATTCCTCAATGAATCGTCATGTTATAGTTTTACAATGTTCCTTTAAAACACTTCATGATGATGATTCATGACTTCACAATGAACACTGCTGAAAGAAAAACTGGCCCATGACTGAACTTAATTGCTGACCCCGGCTCCGACCTGCTGACTCTTTGTTCTTTAAGTCTAACAGGTCAAAGGAAAGAGAAATGAAATATGGAGCCAATTAGACATTTCATCAAGCAGAGGAAGGAAACCTAGCCTCCCTTTTTACTACAGAGGAAATGGGATGAGTTCATAAAGAAGTGCAGTCGAGGCAAAAGTCATTTAGAGGGAAAAACTTTTCAATAAAAAAACATTAGCATATGCAGACAATAACAAAACGTGGCCCAAATGTCTCCGGAGGATATGGAGTGTGTTCTGGTGCTACGTGGCAGGAAGTCGGCGGTAGCAGAGGGGGAGGGGAGGGGAGGGGGGGGGGGGGGGGGGGGGTAAACAGAGGCGAGGAATGGGGTCGCACCCCTTCAGCGTTTCCTCAATGACTTCCAGAGGCCAACCTCCCAAATCACTGAAACCCAAACAAACTGTGACACCAGGCAGGGCCATTAGGAGAACCTTACAGTACACCGTGGTGGAGACGTAATCTCATGTGTTCACTAATGACCGGGTTCCTCGCTGTGCCGCAGACGGAGGATGTTTAATCTCTGAATGAAATGTGATGATGGAAAGTCTGGAGGCTTTGTGAAAACATGGGAGGGACATTCTCAAGGCCGGAGGTTCCTGCAGGAACTGATATTAAAAAGAAATCTACGACTAGAAACACCACTACCTACATGTCCTTTCCCTCAGGTTAAAAGCAGATCCATACGTCGTCGTCCCCCCCAGGCCTAGTAGGTAAGTAGACGTGGGCATGTCCAAGCTCATTTCTACTGTACTGGGAATGTGACCTCCGGCAGGCTCAGCTCACCGTGTGGAGCTAGTGAGGCTGGCACAAATCACAACTTCTTGGAACAGCAAATATTTATCTAACCAGCATTACGTCAGCAACGAGCTATTTAATACATCTAAGAGGAAACATCTAGTAATCAAAATGAAGCCTCTGCTGCTCATTATCAGCATCAACACGGATAGATGTGTTAAAAAAAAAAAAAAGAACTGGAAATGAATCGCAGCGTGACAGTGATGGAGGGTGATTCATGGCTCACCACTTCAGTGTGTTGGACGTCCCTGAATGACCCTGAAGCTTAGTTTAAACATACAGCGGTGCAGAAGAGGGGCCACTTGACCCCCGTTTTACAAGGTGGTGCACTAAACTAAAACTAATACAACAAACAGGGAACAACAAGAGGTGTTCAGTTTCAGTATGAGGGAAGTCCTTAAAGGCCGTGTAAAGGACATTTTGTTCTAAACACATTATAAATGTTGGAAAATAATGACTGAAAACATGAAAAGACTGAACATTGTAGTTCTGGATTGTGGAGTTAGACCGTTAAACGTTTTTTCACCAGTTTTGTGTTCAGGATTTTTTAGGCGGGGCTGAAATCATGGCTCGATGATGCAGTGGAGTCATCCTTAACATAACCCCACCCGTCTTCACAAACCTGGTTTTGGAAAGCCAAAACAGAAACCCATGAATTTATCAAAGGTTATCTTGGCTAGCTCAGTTGGTAGAGCGAGAAATTTATAATCCCACGGTCGTAGGTTCGCACTGTTATCACTGTTTTTGTTTTGTATTTTTATGATTGTAATGGGTGTGGTTTCAGCCATGGATGTATTAAGAGAGGTTTCAGGTTTCAGAGCCTTCAGTGTCTCAGAGCAGAATACTGATGAATTTTACATGATTTTGAAAGCTAATTTTATCAACTTTGCGATTTTTTTTATCTTTCAAATTTGGCTGGGTGGTTAGTAACACATTTTTCTGTGGTGTGACAAACCCAGAATGTAGATTTATTTTTGCTTTACACGGACTTTAAAGAGAACATCTATTCTCGAAGGGCCTATGTTGTAATTACTCTGAAAATTAAAGAGTTGTGTCTGGATGGAACAACATGGACAAGTTTCTCTCAGAGCTCCAAACAAGAGGGATCAAAGACAAAGAGGAATGTTTTACTGTGTGTGAGGCTACAATTACTCCAATTACAGCGTAAACAATGAGACGTAAAAGCTCAACTAAACTCAACCAAGTCTACAGACTCCATCTAATTAAACAGCTGCAACTTAAACCTTTCAAAGTACAGAACAAGACATCAGGGTTTGGGGTTTTTGGGCTTAGGGAAAGGTAAAAGGAAATATAGTAGGAGCTGTCAATATTACTTACTTGGAGAGGGAAACTCCTCCAGCTTTCCCAATGAGCTCCTCGTGGTGGAGGACGGCATCATTCCAAGGAACGTCCAGGAACTTCAGCAGCGTCTTCATCCATTTCTCAGGATGAAGGACCAACTGTTCGTAGTGCACAGGCAGGCATTTGTCCGCCGCCTCCAGGCACTGAGTGTACATGGTCTCTATGGCCCGGTTCCACTTGGTCAGACAGTCCCGGTAGCTGCCCAGGTCAAAGCCGGCGATGGTCACCTTCCGTGAGATCATGGAGTGGACCGAAGCCCGGCCGTCACGAATCATGAGTACAAACTTGGCACGAGGAAAGATCTTGGCCAGGTAGGAAAGCGACTTCAAAGCAAACGGGTCCTTGTTGCAGAGAAAGTTGGCGGGCTCTCCATGTTTGACAATTATTTCCAACAGGAAGGCCTGCATGGCGGCGTCCAGCACCTCGTCGGTCACGCCGGCCTCGTCCAGGCGCATCTTCTCGCGGCCCGAACGGCTCCACATCTGCTTCATGGCCAGGATGCGAGGGATGACGCGGGTTTCTTCGCCACAGCGTACCTCGGGGTGGGCGTCCAGCATGGCTCGCATCAGCGTGGTCCCGCTGCGCGGCACTCCGCCGATGAAGATGAGCGGCATGTCTTTGTTGTAAATAAAAGGCGTGCTGAGATTCTGGCCCGTCCGTAAGGTGGTCCGCATGCTGCCTCCCAGCGCCGACAGAGGCAGGATGCCGCCCGGCTGGCTGCGCTCTTCGATGCGATGGTGGCACTCCATCGCGTGGCGGCCGAGGTAGAAGACCGTGACCGAGCTGATGACCAGACAGGCCACCAGCATGTTCTGTTTCAGCTTCCCAATCATGTTGCAGACCACAGGGGGGGGGGGGGGAGGACAATATCACCACAGGGGCAACTTAGGGGGGGGGGGGATGGGGGAAAAGAACTTAAGGGTAATCAAGGTTCCCACCCTTTATGGTTGTTTGCTGGGACCCGGGCATGGGTGGAGCTCCCTGGTGCACAGCAGGCGGGGAGTCCCCAGCTCCATGAGCCTGCAACACACAACACACACTTCTGTTATACATTCCTCAAGCAAAGATAGCAACAAAACCTGATCAAAAGCACCATTTCATGTCCCCGATTTTAAACTAACTCGTGCGACAGATGTCGTTACTGAACGCTCATCCGACAGATCTCAGAACAGATCCACAGACTGAGAGAGGAGAGAGTGATCAGCACACGCTCTCTTTATCTGAAAGGTCTTCTGATCTCAGCCAACGTTACTGAGTGATTTTACTGCAGACGGTCTTGAATCACAAAGTTGACACAGAAGTGCCTCAAACACAATTATGACAATGAAGTTACCGCCAGAAGAACCCCTGAACTCTGTCTCTCAGGCGTTTTATGGAGAGTTAGAAAGAAATCAGTGGCGAAGGAAAGATAAATGACTCAGACGCTCTGCTGGGTGTAGAAACGGGTTATTTGTCATCTTGCTAGACATCACTCTGAATCTCAGGTAGCGCGGACATCATCTGTGACATTTTGCCCTCAGCCTCTAATTTGGACCTGCATGCACACAAACTCATTCTGCAGATACTGTAGGGTTAACGTGTACTTGCATACAAGTAAAAGCTGCAGGCTTACTACAGCTTATTGGTTAAAGAGTTTTCTCTGTGCTGGTCCTGCAGACACCTTCCTGAACAAAAGACCTGGCTGGGGGGTCGGGAGGGGGGGGGGGGTGCACAGAAGCGACTCATTGCAAACTGCATTCAGTCTGGTGTAAGTTTGTGGTGGGTAGAAAGTCATCTACAAACTTGTTACCTTTGAACTGAAGCAACCAGAGTGAGCAGCAGCATCACTGATATAATATGACGAGCCGTTTTAACATTTCATAGCAATAATACACTACGCTCCCTCCACGGTGTAATTCCAACACTGTAATTTAACGTGTATATAATGTTTTTTATGTAAAATATATCGAACATTGAATGACATCAGATCTAAAATGTTATTCCTTCATTTAGCGCAGAGATTTCAAAAGTGGCAGATAAAACTTCTGAGTGGCAGGTAAAAAAAATACGTGTCTGTTACAGCGGCAGGAAGTGAAGAAAGTTCATTTCAGACCCTGACTGTGATACATTCAATTGGAAAATTGTTGTGCAATTCTCTATGTATATGTATTTGTTCCTATCAAATAAGCATCAAAGAAAGAAAGAAAGAAAGAAAGAAAGAAAGAAAGAAAGAAAGAAAGAACGGCTCTATCAGCCTTGCTCTGCATCACTCTGTGAGAGGGAGTGATGAACCCGGAGCAGCAGAATCTCCTTCCTGGTATCTGACGGACTGTTTGGATCCAGATTCGTCTTATCAGAACACAACAGAATGAAGCAAGACACCGTCGTCTTTTTTTTCTAACTTTTAATAACAGACTCTGTTACTTTCCAGCATTAGATTAACTGCTAAATGACATTAAACGCCCCGGTAGTATATGTGAAAGTCTGAAGGTTCATGGAGATCCAAGGTCTTCACATTCAGCTATGTTTAGAGCTGCTTTTCAGAGGACGTGTGTGGCAGCCAACGGCGACTGCTGACGAAGGCAGAAATCAACAGTTTCCATCTGTGCCCGGCCCTGAGGAAACCACACACTGGCTAAAAAACACTACAACATGAAAACAGGAGTATGATCAAACTGTGTGATGCCTGCAGGTTTGGGTGGAGATGGCACCACGAACATTCAAAAAGGGGATTAACTAATAATCACAGAGCTATTACATCCATCACCGTCTCTATTATGATGAGCCAACGTGAGAATTACATCATCTAAATGCTATTCAAGAGGTATTACCCGTCTCAACAAGAATACGGAGATATAGATACCGAATTTTGGCAAAAAATATTAGCTGGCAGGTCAAATCCAAGAATCCTGGTATTGATAATGTAGAAGCTTTTCCTAGAAAGGAACTTGGTGTTAGGTCTCAGGTGTTGAACACAACCAGAAAAATACAGTACAGAATATTTGAGGGATTCTTGTTGTAATTTTTTCCTCAGTGTTTTATTAAAGCTACAGTATCTCTGATCAGTTGATCCTGCTCAGTCTTTGAATGTGCAACGTACACCAGAGAAACAGGTTTATATTCCCTGAAAATATCCAAATAAATAGAATATAACTGCAGATCACTGTCTGTCCATGCCGTTAGGGTTAGTTTACAGAAACCGGCTCCGTTTTAGATCTGGTTCAAGGATCTAAAGTCCACACCTCAGATTGTAATCAACGTGATGTCCGTCTCATGTTGTGGTTGTAGCTACAGGTTGTGAACGTTAATGAGGCCAACAATCAAAACTGTAGTGTTTTCACAGGTCTTTGAGCTTTAGTTATTTTTTAGTTACTTGTTGCTGAACCTAATTAGACTTGAAAACCAATTTCAAGGGATTTGGATTCGGTTCAACGTAGTTTTTAGGGCTGCGCGATAAAGCGATCTCTAAAAACGTTCACGATAAAATCTTTCATGATAATGGTGATTCATTTATAAGTTATAAGTTATTTTTTAATCCGTTTCCCTCTAATTTTTTGAGCGAAATGACTCATTTCACTATCACAATTTGGTCTGATAACATTTAGAAAGTCTAGAAGAGCTGCCCGATGATTGAATTATTATATCCACATTCAAGTTAGCATCAGGCTAACCGGTCAGTTAGCATCAGGCTCCACGGTGGAAGTCTCTGGTGCAAATGCTAAAAAGAAGTAGTATATAGTGTTTAAGCAGGTTGGGACGGACCAGAACCGGCCGATGCATCACTCCACCATCTGTTTCCTCTCTGACAACACGTTGCCAACTTCTCCTCAGTGGGTTACTCATCACACCTAATGAACCCACTGTTGCTTTAAAGCAAACATCCTCAACATGGTAACTCGTAGTTATACAAGTCAGGAGCATTTCACAACCCAACATTACAGCTTCACTCCTCCGTTAGCCTCCCAGTGAGAGGGAGCTCTGCACTGAGACTGAGGAATGTAGAATATGTGTAAATAAATCCTCTTCCACAGGTTCTTCTTACAGAGCAGCGTTTGACAATTTCTTTCTTTTCCTGTCGTCAGTCTTTGTCTTTTCTCCCGCCCACACACTCTCACATCTCTGTGTCTTCTCCTTGGTGAGTCAGTGTTAAAGGGAGGGGGGAAGTCACAAAGCATGCCAACACCTTTAGTGTATTAGTGGGAGGACACGAGGGGCCTGCCGTTTCCCCAAAGGCTGCTGCAACTGGCCTTGCTGTGGAAAACACCACATTCGGATTCATTTCTGCACTCAGATACAATCAATCTGGGCGGCTGGGTGCAAACCAGGTCAAGTCTCACTGAGATTTAACATCAGATGTTTCAAGGAAGGCCTCACCAATAACAGCAGCTGCACACAATGATGCAGACAAGCAACCAAAGGATATAGTATACAGCATAACTGATAAACTACCATCATCTGTAACAGTGAACAGTTCTGCAGGAAATGAGAGGAAACAAAGCAGCTGAGAGGAAGAGGTGGAAGGTGAGAAACAAAGAGGTGGAAGGTGAGAAACGAAGAGGTGGAAGGTGAGAAACAAAGAGGTGGAAGGTGAGAAAGACAACCACAGATGAGTCACTGGTATCATCACAGGCCAGTTAAGGTAAACCATAAAGTATACAGCAAGTAATTATTCAGTCTTCATAAACACAGAAAACTGCTGCAGACTGACTGAAAGTGTGTAGAGATGTCCATGAACATTATTATATGATATTAGCATTGTGTGTGTGTGAAGATGTCTCTTTATTACTACAGCATTAACCTAAAAACAGACGTTCCTGTCAGGTTATATTATCAGTTTCTCAACAGATTTTCCAGAAACATGACTACAGCAGGATATATATCATAATATCTCAACATTAAATTACATTTATCGTGAGAGGATTTTATCCATATCGCCCACTACTGAGTGTGTTTTCAGGCAAACTCGACTCCTCTCAACTTGCTTTGTCTGCTTTTATATTGCTGAGTTCATACATTCATTCCCAGAATTACAGAACTTCCTCTGCATGTTCATAAAAGTAGAGCTGACATGATTAATCAAGTCATGGATTAGTTGATCAACAGAAAATGTATCTGCAACTATTTTGATTATCATTAACAGATTCTGTAAATCAAAGCTGCTGTTCTTTGACATGTTATTGTAAACTGAACTTCTCTGGGTTTTGGACGGATGGTTCTGATAATTTGTAGACAAAACGATTAATTGGTTAATCAAAAAAATGAATTGATAATTTGTAGGCCTAATAAAGGTCTAAAAGTACCTGATTTATCTAAACATGACATCACAGTAGGGATGTGCGATATATGACGATATTAGATCGTGAGATTAAAATGTCTCTACGATCTGCCTTTACAGTGAGATGGTAGAACCGTGCTACGGTGTTCATTCTACCAGTAGCTGGTAGTTTCAAGATGGCGGCGCATCAGTGCAGCTTCACTCCCTAGTTTGGTGCTTATTTGTGTGAACGCTGGATTTGCTTGTCGAGTTTTATCAGGCAAAGTATGTGTGTAGTCGTCAAGACTTCATCAACGTCTTATTACAGCACAGTACCGCCGTTACAAGCGACTTCAAGCGGACATCTCCAGATCACCGAGGTCTACGTGGATTGTTATCGGCTCCGAGAGGCGGCGTAGAGAGACGAAGCAGAAACGGGGCTGCTGGCTAAAGAAGCATCCACACAAACCACCGTTACCAAGCGTCTTTCTCTCTAACGCCAGATCCATCGTTCACTAAATGGACGACTTGGAGCTCCAGAAGGCAGCTAACAGGTCCGTCAGACTGCTGAGTGATGTTGATAACAGAGACCTGGCTTCACCCGCTGATACCCGACGCTGCTGTGCAGCTAGCAGGCAGCACAATCCACCGCCTGGACCGAAGCAAAGACTGGTACAGTCAGAGCAACGGGGGGGAGGACTCTGTATTAATGTGCATAATGACTGGTGTACAAACAGTCACTGTTCCCCTGATGTAGAGGCTCTGTCAGCGAGGTGTCGACCCTTCTATCTGCAGAGAGCTGACAGTATTACAGCTGTCTATATTCCACCTGTGGATCTCTGGCTAATAAGCTCCTGATTTATAATTCAAAATTCACTTCCTTTAATGTTATGTAGCAAAGGTGCACTTTACTTTAGTGTTGATGTTTACCTTTTGAAACCAATGTTCATTTTGGGATTTATGCAAAAGTCTAAAGCAAGTCTAAATTCTTACTTATATTAAAATCTGTTTAATCCCCTTAATGATCTGTTATTCTTGTTCATTATGTTTTATTAGCTTATAGGGCTGTATTTTGTTAAATGGGGAAATGAGTTTGGTTGTAATGTTCTATGTCTATGTGAGGCTAGTTAGAGCAAGTATTAGGAAAAAAGATGAATAACCAAACAACAGACAGGGTCTAGAGATGTATAGAGGATTGCAAGTGTCTGTTTTATCAGAGTTATTTGGTGTATTTCTGTCTTAAAATCATAATATTATTGATAAACCTGTCTAACTGTAAATGGATCTAATGATTTGAGATGAAGTCCCTTCAGAGGTGAAGCTTTATGAACGCCTGACCGATAACAAGCTGCGGTTGAGATTCAGAGCCGTGTCGCATTCCATCTTACACCGAGGCTGAAATGTGTTTGTGTTAAATTAATTGAGTCTCTTCTCTCCTGTTACTGATACCGTATCCTCCGTGCAGGAGATTCTCTCCATTGATCTGTTAGGGGAAGCAGTGAGGCTGAGGCTCTGCTCTCCACGGAGCCACGGTGAAACCAAACCACACCAACACTTAATAACTCTGCACCTCGTGAAGCTCTGGAGCGAGAGACGTCTGTGCTGCTGATAAGGAAATGAAACTAACAGGAAACCAGGGTTTCACAAAGTTTCCTTTGATCCAGATTAATTGCTTGATAAGAATGTCAGGCAGGCTAAAATATGTCTTTGATTATAGGTTCTAAAGATGAATGATCACTCCCGTCTGATGTAGGAAGGGGAAAATCAGCTGAAGACAGGAGCTGAACGGAGTCAGTTTGTTGCCTCTAAATTTAAGAGTGGAGGGATTCAAAATACACCAAAAGTGGGGGGGGGGGCTGAGCCAGGGTGTCCCACTTTCACCCTCACATTTTACAACATAATCCAGCTCACTGAAATAACTCCTCTCACTCTATCTAGAACTTTATTCTCTCCCCCATGACGTCAGCAAGCTCAAATAAGTTTTTAAATCAAGTATAGATATAACCATTGGGCTGCATTAATCTGACCATTATTAGCCTGATTCATCAAGTAATCGTTTAGTCTATAAAATGTTAAAAATATGTTCAAGGTCAGGTTTGTACAACCGGCTACACCAGTATTTCCTACAGGGTTTTGTGAGACTGTGGTGGGCGGACCTTGGACCCTCTTGGGGGGGTTCGGGGTCATGCTTCCCCGAAAGATTTGTATACATGTTAAAGTTAAATGCATCAATCTGGTGCACTTTCAGAGCCAACTTAAAGGTATGTATAGTGAGTCTACATATGGGACACACCAGCACAGTGTTGAGGGGGCCATCAGGCTACATGTCGCTCTGAGCTGGAACAATTTTAATTGGATGGCGATTTGTAGTTGAAACGTTCACCCATAGACAGTAACAGTAGTATTAATAGATGCATTTTTCTTTATTTATTCATATATTTTTGGATCGGTGCGTATGGTTATCGAGCAGCTATCACTCTTCCTGCAGCTCATGGTGGCTTGTAACTCACTCAGAAACTCAGTCTCATGTTCAGCAGGTTAAGAGCAGCTTCACATGGGAGCATCGGACGTTTAGATCTGCTGATGCTGTTCCTTTCCTTGCATAAAGGCGGCGCAGATGGAACTGCGGTTTAAAAAACCGGCAGGTCTGAAGCAGCTGCTGCAGCTCCGCAGGATGACAGATGATACTGGGACGGCCTGGTTTCTGCTGCTTTACATCAATGACACCGTGTCCTTGTTTACTATGCCGTGTTTCCGCTGCACGGTCCGGCTCGGCTCTGCTCGACTCGACTTGGCTTTTGGCACCGAGTCCTTTTCTCTATTTCGTTTTCCACTGCAGATTGTACCAGATTATACAGCTGACTGCCGTAGCAATGGCGTGTGACACTACCATGACATCATCTTCAACGGGACACTCGCTGAATCATTTCAACAGCAACCGAACACAGAGGAACGTCTGCACGCTGTACGCCGTACTGTATGCTGTAGTTTTGCGAGCTGGCATTTCTTAAAAATCTGGGTCGAGTGAATTATAAATTGCAGTCGCTCTTGACAGCAGCTTGGCTATTTAAAAACTGTGGGTTTGTGCAGGATGTCCCAAGATCCTCTCTGACCAATCAGTGGTCTGCAGGATTTTAACCACCTTCTAGTATCAGCTCAGTTCTCTTGGAAGGAGGTGGTACCAAGAATGCGGCGGTTCTATTGGTACCATCCTCAGCTTTTTCTGATGGAAAAGCAAAAATAATATTATTTTCACCTGCTAAAACTAAATGCATGAGAATGGAAGGATCACTGACTATCTGTGATTGACCATCTGCATTGACATTCACTTTCAAAAACTCCCAACATACAGCATGTCACCAATATCCTGGACCTAGTGTGTGATAATGTTAATATTAGGAAGCTTAATTACAATGTTCCAGAGAAACAGAAGTCATCACAGTGGCCTTGTGCAGCTCTGGTCTCCGTCCTCGTACTGACACATGGTCCATCCTTTATTAAGTTCCCAATCAGATCTGTGATCTGGTACATTCCTTACTTCCACACAACTGCAGGATCAATCAGCAGGACCGTGGCCATTACCCCGTCCACAACCTCTGCCCGTTACCCCGTCCACAACCTCTGTCCATTACCCCGTCCACGACCTCTGCCCCTTCGGCTCAGTCATAAATCACATGCTATGAACAAACCCAATCAACCTCCAGCTACACTGTATAGCTGACGGGGAGAGAAGAGATGTCTCTCTCCAGTGAAGACAGACTCGTTCCAGTTGGAGTAAAGTCACGATTCGGCCGGTGTGCAAACTAATCCAACGGTGTTGGCTGTCGGCTGTTCCTCTGCATCCGAGCATTATCTGCAGGGATTACAGAGCAAATAAACCAGGGAAGAGGGCAAACACAGTCGCCCTCCTCCCCCATTATTTGCACAAACCTTGAGTCAACCTTGGGTATCCCAGGGGATTTTGATTTGCTTCTGCACCTGTCACACTGTTTATGACCTGCAGGGACCGGGTCTACGTCTTCACAATGGACGGTGAGCAATTAAAGCTTCTACAATCTGACATGTCTTTAGACAGGAAACACCCAGCTCCTTTAGTAAGATTCATCTCCTTTAATGTGTGTTTAATCCCAGAGCCTGTAAGTCTTATTTGAGTTGTGTTGTATTCACAGTCAGCCTAAATGCTTGAACCAAAGTAATGAGGTGCTGTGAATGTAATGTTATGCCTGCTTCCCTTTTTCCACATTAAATATCACACGTACGCCCATGAAATCACAAGCAAAGGATGAGGAAGGGATAAAGACTCGATGGTTGAATAACACAGGGAGTGGTTGCTTTATTGTGATTCACTAACAGCATTAAATTACCTTGATCAGAACCACGAAGGACGTTAAACAAACTGCTCCTGCTCTGACAAGCAGTTCCACTTGAAAAGGAAGTAACAGCAGTGGGTTTCTCTGCTCAGTTGAAAGGTCAGCGTTTGCAAAAAAAACTGCATGGTTTGAAGTTGTGCCTCTGACAAGAGCAACAACCTGCTGTGAGCAGCGTGTAGTCCCATCTCCCATCTCGTTCACGCTACTACAACAAAACCAAACACGTAACTTCACAGAGTGTGTGAGACCGATAATCGGCAGGAGGAGAGCTAGTTAGCGTTAGCGGTTAGCAGCCAGTGGACAGCACAGTCTGCAGCTGCTTGGCTAAATAACAGAGCTACAGTAAAAGCTAAATGCTAACGTAGGTTACATTGAGTTACTACTACTACCAACATACTACTACTACTACTACTGTAGGCCTATGGGAACTGACAAAACGCTTCAAATGTTTTATTGCGGCGCCAAAAGGCGCAGAGGAAGATTTTGGGTGCACCTAAATGAAAAAGTGAAGCGCACCAGTGCAACCGATGTAAACGTTAGTCTGGAGCCCTGAGATGTAGTATATAGGCCTCTATCTTTATAGCTTTCATAGGCTATGCAATACTGTCAGAGAATATGCAATATGTTGCTGTGGAAATAAAGCTTTGATTGAGGGAAAAAAAAACGCATTTGGTATTGTTTGGTTTACGCACAATTTGTATGTTTTTTTAAATTCTGATTAATCAATTGATTGATCGTTACTGTTACCAGTGATCGATTAAAGAAAGTGCTGATGAATACAGTTGTTTGAAGGAGATGTTTTCACAGCTATTTCAATTTTTTAACGGTTTACACCGACTTCAGGGTGGTTGAAATTCTGGTGGTGAAAAAAGTTAGTGTGGAGCGTTGTAGTATACCAGCTGCTACAACAACACAACAAGAAAAGGATCAGTATCGGCCGATACGGCTCATCCATGATCGGACATCTCTACCCGTCCCGTGATCTTGTTCCACAACACGGACAGCCACCAGCAGCTCGCATTGATATGCAGCAACATTTTCCTGAAAAGGCCAAAAAAGGAGGAAACAAAGCGTTGAGTTTGGGTGAGCTGTTGGATGGAGAGGCGTCTAGGACTGTTTAGCCTTGGAGGATACAGCACATAGCAAAGATAAGTTCAGGTAAAGCTTTGTATTTATTGGTATGTCTCCCTCGGGACAACGTCAGCCGTAAATATTAAACATCGTTTAAAAAAATAGAATGATTGTCAGGCAGCAGCTGGATCTGAAGACTCAGATTAGACTCTTTATAACACAAACTATGTGATTTTATCTGCAGACTGTCAGCACCAACTGACCCGGACTAGAACGGACCGGGTCCAACTTGGTCTGATCAGTAGTCAGTAGCCCAAATCACATTCATCATCAGCTCAACAGTCGTAATGTGTGTCCTCGCCTTTCCTACAGGAACAGATTATCACAATATCATGTTTCGGCTGCTCAGAAACATCCATAAAAAGTCGCTCTCTGATGTGTTAAAAAGAAGAAACAGAATCTAACACAAACTGGGCAGAACTTTAAATCTATGTTGTTCTAACATAAACTCAAACCAAACAAAGAAGCCTACTGAAGCTGTTCTGGAGGCTCGAGATGGAACAACACCTTACTAAGAACCTAGATGTTGGTTTGTCCATCTGTGTGCTGATGGCAGGTCTGGGATCTGCATTGATCTGAATGTGAAGATCCAAATAGACTCAAGCATTTCTTTTTGCCCTTACAAGGTTGCAGATGTGTAATATGTCCCCATACCGCCTCTGTTGAACCTGCTTCCTTTATCTATCATGACCTGGGTCACTCCCCCGCTCGGAAAACTACTCATTGTCAATAAATGTCAGCCCATGTCTTACTGGAGTACAGTTCACACAGGAAGTGGTCACACTTCAAACTACAGCAGTCCTGCATGCAGTGTCTGCTATTAAAGTCTTCAGCAGTATGTAATATGAATATAATGTGTACAGCAGTGAGAGACAATCAGTGCTGTCAGTGTTACACTGGAGACTGTTTTTATTCACATTCTTGGTTTGCATGTTTTTTAGCCTCCAGTATTTATAATAAATCCTACATAGATACTTCACTGCTGATTATTCTAAATCACACTGCATTGTGTTTTGTAGTTGTCCAAGGAGGCAGAGATTTCTCTCATTTTACTATGCTGCTACAGTAGTGCACGTTGAAAACATTCCTGTTTGTGTACTTCTACTTCAGAGGAAAACATCGTAGTACTACATTTACCTGACAGAGTTACTGGTTGCAGATTCAGATTTATCTCAAAAAGTATAACAATTCAAATCTGATATTCATTAAACTATCCTGCATCATGTTAGAACTGAAAGCTGAAACACTGATCCACATTATTCACCATTTTTTTACATTTTATAAACCAAACAACTAATCGATTAATTGAGAAAATAATCAACAGTAACAGTAATCGTTAGTTGCAGCCCTAAATCGATCAAAATAGTTGATCATTTCCATCAACCTCAGTGTGAGAGGCCGTACTCGAGTCATGTCACGTCTTCAGGTTTATGCAATGTGTTTCATCATGTTTCATCATGTAGGTGATGTTTCCCCTTTACAGTAAATTCGCCCGCGGTGAAACTAATAACAGGAATGATTACAATGCTGATAACCTATAAACCTTTCATGACATTTTTAGGATGATGAATCAGGATTCGAAATTAACCACAAAAAGTGACTCTGTGGCCGTCGAATATCTGCTGTAGTTTCATCAGGTCTCTGTTGAGAATGAGACTGTGTGTTTTAATGAGATTATGGCGTCCGTGTCCTCACCGTAGAATGTATACTGAACGCCACGCAAGCGAGCCTCAGCGTCAAAATCTGTTTGATTGCATTGTTTTCTACTGGAGTGTCAGAACTAACCACTGAACTTTTGTTGCAACGGACGAGGAAAGGCTGATTGGTGAAGTTGAAATGAGGAGTTATCTTCAGGGAGTGATCGGGAGATCAGCAGTAATGCTTTCTAGTTGGCATACTGGAGATTTTGCTTTGTTCGCATACTGCATACTACATGTTGGCCAAATCAGTAGTACTACTAGTATAGTATGAGGTTGTACTACTGGTATAGTACAGGGTCGTACTACTGATATAGTACGAGGTTGTACTACTGGTATAGTACGAGGTTGTACTACTGGTATAGTACAGGGTCGTACTACTGATATAGTACGAGGTTGTACTACTGGTATAGTACGAGGTTGTACTACTGGTATAGTATGAGGTTGTACTACTGGTATAGTACGAGGTTGTACTACTAGTATAGTACGAGGTTGTACTAGTATAGTATGAGGTTGTACTACTGGTATAGTATGAGGTTGTACTACTGGTATAGTACGAGGTTGTACTACTGGTATAGTATGAGGTTGTACTACTGGTATAGTACGAGGTTGTACTACTAGTATAGTACGAGGTTGTACTACTGATATAGTACGAGGTTGTACTACTGGTATAGTATGAGGTTGTACTACTGGTATAGTACGAGGTTGTACTACTAGTATAGTACGAGGTTGTACTAGTATAGTATGAGGTTGTACTACTGGTATAGTATGAGGTTGTATTACTGGTATAGTACGAGGTTGTACTACTGGTATAGTACAGGGTCGTACTACTGATATAGTACGAGGTTGTACTACTGGTATAGTACGAGGTTGTACTACTGATATAGTACGAGGTTGTACTACTGGTATAGTATGAGGTTGTACTACTGGTATAGTACGAGGTTGTACTACTAGTATAGTACGAGGTTGTACTAGTATAGTATGAGGTTGTACTACTGGTATAGTATGAGGTTGTACTACTGGTATAGTACGAGGTTGTACTACTGGTATAGTACAGGGTCGTACTACTGATATAGTACGAGGTTGTACTACTGGTATAGTACGAGGTTGTACTACTGGTATAGTATGAGGTTGTACTACTGGTATAGTACGAGGTTGTACTACTGGTATAGTACGAGGTTGTATAGTACGAGGTTGTACTACTGGTATAGTATGAGGTTGTACTACTGGTATAGTACGAGGTTGTACTACTGGTATAGTACGAGGTTGTACTACTGGTATAGTATGAGGTTGTACTACTGGTATAGTACGAGGTTGTACTACTAGTATAGTACGAGGTTGTACTAGTATAGTATGAGGTTGTACTACTGGTATAGTATGAGGTTGTACTACTGGTATAGTACGAGGTTGTACTACTGGTATAGTACGAGGTTGTATAGTACGAGGTTGTACTACTAGTATAGTATGAGGTTGTACTACTGGTATAGTACGAGGTTGTACTACTGGTATAGTATGAGGTTGTACTACTGGTATAGTACGAGGTTGTACTACTAGTATAGTACGAGGTTGTACTAGTATAGTATGAGGTTGTACTACTGGTATAGTATGAGGTTGTACTACTGGTATAGTACGAGGTTGTACTACTAGTATAGTACGAGGTTGTACTAGTATAGTATGAGGTTGTACTACTGGTATAGTATGAGGTTGTACTACTGGTATAGTACGAGGTTGTACTACTGGTATAGTACAGGGTCGTACTACTGATATAGTACGAGGTTGTACTACTGGTATAGTACGAGGTTGTACTACTGGTATAGTACAGGTTGTACTACTGTATAGTACGAGGTTGTACTACTGGTATAGTACGAGGTTGTACTACTGGTATAGTATGAGGTTGTACTACTGGTATAGTACGAGGTTGTACTACTGGTATAGTACGAGGTTGTACTAGTATAGTACGAGGTTGTACTACTGGTATAGTACGAGGTTGTACTACTGGTATAGTACGAGGTTGTACTACTGGTATAGTACGAGGTTGTACTACTGGTATAGTACGAGGTTGTTACTAGTATAGTACGAGGTTGTACTACTGTATAGTACGAGGTTGTACTACTGGTATAGTACGAGGTTGTACTACTGGTATAGTATGAGGTTGTACTACTGGTATAGTACGAGGTTGTACTACTGGTATAGTACGAGGTTGTATAGTACGAGGTTGTACTACTAGTATAGTATGAGGTTGTACTACTGGTATAGTATGAGGTTGTACTACTGGTATAGTACGAGGTTGTACTACTGGTATAGTACGAGGTTGTACTACTGGTATAGTATGAGGTTGTACTACTAGTATAGTACGAGGTTGTACTAGTATAGTATGAGGTTGTACTACTGGTATAGTATGAGGTTGTACTACTGGTATAGTACGAGGTTGTACTACTGGTATAGTACGAGGTTGTACTACTAGTATAGTACGAGGTTGTACTACTAGTATAGTACGAGGTTGTACTACTGGTATAGTATGAGGTTGTACTACTAGTATAGTATGAGGTTCTACTACTAGTATAGTATGAGGTTGTACTACTGGTATAGTACGAGGTTGTACTACTGGTATAGTACGAGGTTGTACTACAAGGTTGTACTACTGATATAGTACGAGGTTGTACTACTGGTATAGTAAGAGGTTATTCTACTGGTATAGTATGAGGTTGTGCTACTAGTATAGTATGAGGTTGTGCTACTAGTATAGTATGAGGTTGTTCTACTAGTATAGTATGAGGTTGTACTACTAGTATAGTATGAGGTTGTGCTACTAGTATAGTATGAATTTGTTCTACTAGTATAGTATGAGGTTGTACTACTAGTATAGTATGAGGTTGTGCTACTAGTATAGTATGAGGTTGTTCTACTAGTATAGTATGAGGTTGTACTACTAGTATAGTATGAGGTTGGGCTACTAGTATAGTATGAGGTTGTACTACTAGTATAGTATGAGGTTGTGCTACTAGTATAGTATGAGGTTGTACTACTAGTATAGTATGAGGTTGTACTACTAGTATAGTATGAGGTTGTACTACTAGTATAGTATGAGGTCGTACTACTGATATAGTACGAGGTTGTACTACTGGTATAGTACGAGGTTGTACTACTGGTATAGTATGAGGTTGTACTACTGGTATAGTACGAGGTTGTACTACTAGTATAGTACGAGGTTGTACTAGTATAGTATGAGGTTGTACTACTGGTATAGTATGAGGTTGTACTACTGGTATAGTACGAGGTTGTACTACTGGTATAGTATGAGGTTGTACTACTAGTATAGTACGAGGTTGTACTAGTATAGTATGAGGTTGTACTACTGGTATAGTATGAGGTTGTACTACTGGTATAGTACGAGGTTGTACTATGGTATAGTACGAGGTTGTACTACTAGTATAGTACGAGGTTGTACTACTAGTATAGTACGAGGTTGTACTACTGGTATAGTATGAGGTTGTACTACTAGTATAGTATGAGGTTCTACTACTAGTATAGTATGAGGTTGTACTACTGGTATAGTACGAGGTTGTACTACTGGTATAGTACGAGGTTGTACTACAAGGTTGTACTACTGATATAGTACGAGGTTGTACTACTGGTATAGTAAGAGGTTATTCTACTGGTATAGTATGAGGTTGTGCTACTAGTATAGTATGAGGTTGTGCTACTAGTATAGTATGAGGTTGTTCTACTAGTATAGTATGAGGTTGTACTACTAGTATAGTATGAGGTTGTGCTACTAGTATAGTATGAATTTGTTCTACTAGTATAGTATGAGGTTGTACTACTAGTATAGTATGAGGTTGTGCTACTAGTATAGTATGAGGTTGTTCTACTAGTATAGTATGAGGTTGTACTACTAGTATAGTATGAGGTTGTGCTACTAGTATAGTATGAGGTTGTACTACTAGTATAGTATGAGGTTGTGCTACTAGTATAGTATGAGGTTGTACTACTAGTATAGTATGAGGTTGTACTACTAGTATAGTATGAGGTTGTACTACTAGTATAGTATGAGGTTGTACTACTAGTATAGTATGAGGTTGTACTTCTAGTATAGTATGAGGTTGTACTGCTAGTATAGTATGAGGTTTCCAAACAGCCATAGTCTAAGATTTTAAGACATTCCTAACTGCTTGCCTACAGTTATAAGACACAATAAAAGGTCCATTCATCTCTCACTGAGATACAGCCGGTCACCACGGAAACCTGACCGATGTGTGGGTGGGTGGTCACCAAACTTGTTGGCTCAGAGTTCAACTGTTCCCAGACGCTTCTCATGAACTTCATGTGTTCTTGTTTCCCATCATGTAATATAACACTACTTCTCTAGTGCTCGGCAGCTTTAACTCACAACAGAAATGGTGATGTGGTGTCAGCAGTAAACTTTGTACCTGCAGACAACAACTGAGGGCTCTGTCCTCACAATCAGTCAACAAACTGAGAGATCCATCTATCGAGTGCTTCACTGTGAAAACAAGCTGTGCAGAAGATCTACTGCTATTCTAGGAGGGGTTTATGAATGTGGGCCCAAGCAAACTTCATAAATATGGGCCCTGCTTTGCAGTTGGCCCGGCTCGGCAGTCAGACAGCTGCTTGACTGAATGTAATAATTGAGATGCAGCAGCGGGTGCTCCTTTACAGACGAGGAAATGAGAGCATAAGCGAGCTCGAGTCCAACTGATGGAGCTCTGCAGCTGTGAGAAGCCGACCCACTGAGAGAAACACACTCAATTCAACTGGACTCGAGACCACCTGCACACAGCAGATGTGCTGCTGGCTACCAACACACTGGTGGACTCTGCCCCTCGCTGGCCACTGGAAACTCCTCTTTCAGCTTTAGAAACGTTCATCCTTGTAAGCCTGCAGGCTACTATTGTACCTTTTAGTTTCTGACAGATGAGCCAAGTGTTTCCTATATTTTCTTGCTAGTCTGACATCTGTAATAACAAGCAACGGAGGAATATGAAGCTATCAGCGGTGCCGATCATAGCCGTGGTAAACAGCAACACTGCTGTCTGAGAATGATGGAAAAGTTCAGTTTTAATTTGCACTTAATTGAGGCCACATCAGGATAAAGCTAAAGGTTTATTAGGCATCTGACAGGACCTAATAACTCCATGTTTCCACTAAGTGTGAATCTCATATTAAAGGTACTATATGTAACTTTCAGAAGATCCTTGTTATTAATGACTCCTGTGGAGTCACATCAGCGTCCTGAAGTTGCACTTTTTTATTATTTTCTAATAAAAGCTGTATGTATTTACCATTAATCGTTGTTTACTTGTTTATATCCATAATTAATTTATCCCTGATTCCCTTACAAGAAAATCTTTGAGGAATCCTGACCTGCTCTGTCCAGTATCACATATTTATTTCACAGTCACACTGAAAGTAAAAAGTTACTGTATCGATTTGAAATCATCGTATCGTATCGCTCTAGATGAGCCAAATATCGTCCTTGAATCGTATCAGAGCCATGGAAATAGTATCGTATCGTTGTAAAAACATATTAATAAAAACACGTAAATTGTTCCATATATTACCTTTAATATGTGTTGCAGACTGCTTTGCATGAGCTCGACCAATGTGATTAAACTGAGTCAGGGTCATTTGCTGCACTCAGAGGCCAAAACACGTAGACAACCACAACACACTCCATTATCTATTATGTTATAAACATAACCTCAAACCAAACTCTATTGAATTAGGCTACTGCTTTTAAAATATATGTCGTTCATCCGCAAAGGAGCATAGTTCATATGGAGTCAGTGTAAGGGTCCGTTTATGTTATGGTCTCCTGATTAATTCGTCTTCAGTATTTAAACACACAAAGGAAACAAATTCACATAAAATCTGAACTTCAGATGTGTGACGCAGCCACAGAGCCGTGAGAACAGCAGACGGGATTTAAAGCTGCAGTATGCGAGATCGGTGCAAATATGATTTTAAAAAGTTATTTTTAGTAAACGGCCGCTATATGGTGACAGTAGATCATGAAACAGGTAACCTGAGTTAAATCCTGTTCCTCTGTGTCCTACTGTGTCCTCCGGTGCTCCTAACGGCATCTGAAGGATTTCACTTACCGGAGGAAAACAAGGTCCGCTGTCCAGCTGCAGTCTATGAGAGCCGGCTGTCAATCACTCTGAACTCCGACCAAACGGTCAAACTAGGCAGCGCTGATCGAATATGAATCAATATTCTGTTACTGTAATGACTATTTCTCTCCTCAGATGTTCTCAGAATCATCTTGTAGTTACTGTTTAGCTGTGAAATGAGAAAGTTTGTGACCCGGCCGCCATTGTAAAATCTGTTGAAGGAAGCCAAGTTCTGGTCACATGACCGGAGCACAGCCAATAGGAACGCTCTCTCTCTCTCTCTGAAATGACCTGTGATTGGTCAAAATCTGCCGTCACGGGCTAGATTTTTCTAAAGCCTGAAAACAGAGCCATGATGAGGAGCAGAAGTCTAGTTTTCTCTCAGAACACTTGAATTACAATATGATGAAAGGTTATTATGGGATTTTTTGCCAAATTATGCCAAAAAATTGTTGCATACTGCAGCTTTAAGCTGAATTTAATTGAAATAGTGTCTGGTGGCCCAGAGGAAGAGATGCCTCTTTAACAATTCTAAAAAATGTCCTCGATGATCTTCAAGGTGTGAAACCGAGCTGCCTGTATAATGAATCCTTCCCCTCGCAGCGGCTCTCTGTCAGCTCACATCCCCTCCAGGCTGACTGCGTTTATCTGTGACTATATATCAGCATCTCACATCTCTCACAGTCAACATGACAAACACTACCCATTATGTAATGATGAGAAGGAGCCATGTTGCGGCTGAGGAAACGACGTATTATGCGCGTAAAATGTGCGTAAAAGGTGCGTAAAATGTGCGTTTAATTGTCGCAGCTCCTGGGCTGAAGGGAAGGAGAGGAGAGGAGAGGAGAGGAGGAGAGGAGAGGACAGAGGGACATGGCAACAACACCACAGCGACAGAGTAGACCTACCTAATGCTGCGGAGGCGGCGCAGGAGACTCGGGTCTGTCGGGCAGATAAAGCTCCGCGGATCCAGCGCCGGTGTCCGGTCAGTCCCGCCGGCCTCTCCGCTCACTTCCCGGGCATGTTGGTGTGTTCACAGCCCGTGTGGGTCGCTCTGCGGACGGGCTTGTTGCGCTGCTACACTGAGAGAGCTGCTACAGAGCAGACTGCTACAACTGGACTGCTCTGCCTCAGGGTGAAACACGAGCTGTGATTGGTCTGTGATTCAGAGACGCGGTTGTGAGTCAGAGCTGCTGATTGGTCCAACGGTGTAGGCGGAACTCCGGAGGATTTAAAGGCACAGTACACTCATAATGTCTTCTAATCAGTCTCAGCAAGAAGGCAACGATCAATTAATCACTTCTGTAAATATTGATTCTTTTTTTTTATATTGATCTTTTTTTTCTTTCATAAAAGTGACTGGTGCCTGAGGAGATCATTTCTAACTTTTATCAGTATACATGGGGCAAATGTGGCCTCCAAATAGATAGATAGATAGATAGATAGATAGATAGATAGACAGACAGACAGATAGACAGACAGACAGACAGACAGACAGATAGATAGATAGATAGATGGATGGATAGATAGATGGATGGATAGATAGTAACTTTATTGATCCCGAGGGAAATTCAAGTTTCCAGCATCACAGTTCCATAGTGCAAACATATTGGTAAAAACGTCACAGGTGAGTAGTACACATATTAGTAAAACGACACAAGTAGTAACAAGACACATGTAAGTAATACAGAGTATAAAACAAAATAATTCTGATGATTAATCTTTAGATCTTTTTTTTTTTGCTTGATTTTTAAGAAAAGATAAGATAAAACTTCCTCCTGAGGGAAATGCTGTGCAGCAGTTGCAATGCAAAGTGGGAAGAGTGCAAATATAAAGTCTAAGATAACAATAACAATAAGGGTCAAATCCAAAATATATACAGTAGGCCTGCAATACAGTATATATAGGTTCAAGGTTATCTTTATTATCCCCGGGGGGGCAATTAGGTTCACAGCCAGCAGTAATAAATAAACATCACACGAAACAAATAAATAAACAGCAAATACCAACACAAATTACAATTTCAAAGTGTCATTTACAAGGCTGATAGCAGCAGGAATAAATGACTTTTTGAATCGGTTTGTTCTGCATCATCGTGGCAGATTGTATCTGATGGAAGCAACATCAATTCACACCACAAGGGGACGGCTCGGATCAGCCAAGATTGATCGGGCTTTCTTCAAGAACCTGACCTTATACAGGCCATGGAGGTCGATCAACGGTGTACCAGCAATTTTGCTGCACACCTTCACGATACCCTGCAGACGATTTTTCTGTTTAACACTAAAGCAAGTGACCCGTGCCAGCAGATAAAAGAAGAGGTAAGAACAGATTCGATACGAGATGTCGATCACAGTAGATGCCCAGAGATATTTGTACTTCTGAGCCAGTTCAACAGCCTGATTGTCCATCACAACAGGGGAGATGACAGTGGGATTATTCCTAAAATCAATGCACATCTCTTTCGTTTTTGCCACATTAATGTTTAAAAAGTTTGATTTGCACCAGTCAATGAAATCACTCACTAAAGGACCGTGTTCATAGTCGTCACTGCTGAGGACGGACACAATAACAGAGTCATCTGCGAATTTGATAACCCATTTGGGCATTCATTTGTGTATAAAACAAATAAAAGAGGGGAGAGGACGCAGCCCTGGGGGGGATCCGGTGGAGGAGAAAAGGACATCTGATAAAACACCGTTCACCTGTTGTGACCTCACTGTTAAAAAGTCCAAAAGCCAGCAAATCAGGCCAGCATCAATGTTGTAAATGTTCTTTAACCTGTCAGTTAAAACGTGGGGCTGCAGTTAAAAGCAGAAGAGAAGTCAATAAAAAGATCATAAAAATATAAACGGTTAGATCCCTACCGTAAATAGGTTAACGGTAGGGATCAGTCTAGGTGGGGTTATGTACAGTATCAGATCTGAAGTAGTGTAAGAGTGCACAGCTAGTACAGATTGTTCATGATTATATCCAGGATATTCCACATAATGTCCTAGTGTTGTACATTATGTCCCGAGAGTCAGTTGTAAGGAGTTGAATCTGATGTAGTCTGATAGAGACACTAATAACAAAAGGAGAGAGAGAGAGAGTTTGGCTCTCACAATTACAAGAAATATTTTGGCCTCCCTCTTGCCACACATAATATTTGGCCTACTTACTGGCTGGCTGTAGCCATGTGCAGCAAAGTGAATCATTTGAGTTTTGCATGTCTGAGGTCAGCCACAGGTGTTGTTCCCCCACCTAAACACCATAACCACAAAACTCATGTTGTGTTTAAGCAGAAAAAAGAATATTCCTTCAACACAAATCTTCCTTGTGTTTGTACATGGGAGAAAATATCAACTTGTTCTTTAACTAATACGCTACACAGTAAATGAATAAAACAGTTCCAATCATGTTTGGACTTGCAGGTCACAAGGTGCCTACTATTTCTACTATGTCCAAGGTATATATAATAAATTATACGACCCTGATGAAGCCCTCATCATGTCAGCTGATATGAGGTTTAGTTGTACATATTACAAAACAAAAAGTTCCATTAAATTAGTACAAACCAGTTAACACAGTCAGACTGAGTCCTTCAGGACCGCTGGGGTTTCGGGGGGTTTCGGGGCAGCTGCCCAGATGGTAATCCTTGTTTCGAATCTCTGACATTACAGATAATCACACATCAGCAGACAGTAAATCAGGGTCAAACACTAACAGGATGAATGAATACCCACACTGACATGTATACAGTAAGTCTTTCAGACTTCATATAACTCATAAATACTCTGTATATCAGATTAAAGCAGCTCCCTGTGTAGGAATGGTGCTCGTTCATTATACGAGTTGATGTGTCTTTTAATTCATTGCAGCTGCTGCGTTAAAACAGAGAAGACAGAAGCCCGTCAGCAAGAAAACACATTACGTTTGCCCGAAGGTCAGAGAAAAGACAGAGGCGGCGAGACTAAAAGCAACATCAGGCCTCGGAGGGGATACGGAGGCAGATAAAAAGCTCTCTATACCGAGATAAAGATTAGCTTTACTGTCACGACAGTGAAAGCTTTGAAGGCAGCGACAGAGAAAAGATGGCCAGTGATCAACGATGCCATTATGGTGGACGCTCTGGTTTCAGTCACGGTGAACGACCAGCGGAGACCAGCACTCAGCATCTCCAGCGCTCACAGGTCAAAAGTGCATGTTAACTGATACGAGCAGACACAGAGAACACTGAGAACAGATATCAGGGTTTCAACAATGTGGGCTTTTGAAGGCTTTGATGCTGATACCTACGTACATTTTGAGATAAACTTGCAGAAATTCAGCATATTTAAAGTCGACATTCAGTGTATTCCTCCAAATAAATTCTGTCACAGTAGCATTTTAAACACTACGGGACACTACGTCTTCACCTCCACCCTCATATTGTTGGATTTACAACCACTTTTAAATATAAAATAATTCAAAACACTATTGACCAAGAGGAATGAATGCATCGGGTATGTGATGGGGAGTTGCAAACTCAATTTCTTTGTACCTGTACGATGATAATAAAGGAAATCTAATCTAATCTAATCTAAATAGCGCAATTAAACAAAAAAGGAACATGCATCTATGGTCAAGTAGGAACCTCCAACATATCAGATGACTGGATATCTGATATTTATTTAAATATTTAAACATATATTGATCTATCCTGACCAAAGATCAATGGACAGTCGACACCTTCAGGCCACTAAATAAGACGCTCACTGTCATACAGTGTTGATTACAACAACATCGAGTGGTTTGATCTGATTATTTGGCCAACGCTCGTATTTCCCTCTGGACTCATTTACAGCAGAAACAATGCACCGTGTGGAAATGAGCTGCATTTCTTTGAGATGTGGGCAGCAGGCCATTTATACCAGCGCTGATTTCTTCTCCTGGATCTGAGATTCCTCCTCATTCAAGGTGGAGTAACTCATCAACCACTGAAGGGCTTCAGAGGTAGAGGAGGGCAAAAATAGCTGCTGCCACAATGCACCCCCCCCTGGAGACTTTTACTCAAGGGTTCTGCTGGAGTGTGAGAACGGATGGGAGTCCTGAGAAAATGGGAGGAAATGTGTGGTGTCCAACAATGCCCATCTCCTCTGGGAGGAGGTGCAGAGGTCAAGGTGTTGAGGTAAGGAATCACTTATAGAACAGCACTAACCACATACTATAGTTTGACTAAATTTAAGTGTACAAAGCAGAAAAAGGGAGGCTAGCTTATTGATAAAAATCTAATTGTATAAAAGAAACTGTTCAATTTTTTTTGCAATCAAACCCAGAGTCAGATTTTACTGTGGATGTGTAGCTTAGAAAGAAAGTTAGCTACAACAGATGCTAGCTTAAAAGGAAAAAGTCAGCCTAGATTCATCAAAAGTTGAAAAACACATGTATGTCTCTGTCTTTGCCCTTAGCTATAGGCTAAATATATCTCATATCTTTCTGGGCTAAAGTGTCTGGATAGCACGGAGTTGGTAATGTGACACAAAGAGTTGCAGCAGTCGTCAAAGTTTTCTTACCCCCGAGGGGAGGAGGGCCTTTATTGACAGTAATTTACTGGCCACGCCCTGAGAGTGAATCTGTGTCAGTGTTTGCTGTTCTGCGATCCAGATTTCTCTTTGCAGAGACACCAGAATATCAACAAAGAACATGCAACACTTCTCTAAACGTAAAAAAAATGTGTCTTTTCTTTTCTCTGTAACTGTGAGATAATAATAATAATATATTCAATTTATATAGCGCTTTTCCATAGCTCAAAGACGCTTAAACAGGATTTACTGCAGCCAGAGTGAACTGTTCTATTCACACACACACACACACACACACACACACACACACACACACACACACACACCTAACTCTGCTCAGCAAAGATAACAGCCATAAAAACCATCAGATGGTCCTTTCATCAAATTCTGATTCATTCTTAAATCAGTCGCACTACATTTGCAACAACAACAGCAAAGCTGAGACAAGCTGATCAGAACCAGCTACAACTCCTCAATAATGAAACAGCATAGTGTGTGTATACTGTAATACTGTATATGCAAAACAATTGTATTTGCATTTTGCATATAATTTGCTATATTTGCTGAACTAAAAGAGTATTGAGAGCCTCTCCAACCACAGTAAATGTCCCACAACACACAGCACCATACAGATGGATATAATAACCATATAACAAGAGTATATAACCTGAAGAGGCCGTGCTATAAGCTCTGTAAGACTGTACTTACTAAATGCTAACATCAGCATGCTAACATGCACAGTAATAATGTTAACATGCTGATGTTTAGCAGGTAAAATGTTTACCATCTTAGTTTAGTGTGTTAGCATGCTAACATTAGCTAAGTACAGCTGAGGCTGATGGGAATGTCATTAGTTCTGCAGGTATTTGGTCATAAACCAAAGTGCTGGACACATTATTCTGGATAAAAAATGTTAAGGGATCACCAAAGTGATTGCAGTTCATCCAAAAGTCGGGAGATCATCATCAAACCCATTAGCATACATCTGTGAACCGTGAAATGCACCGATCCATCAAGTAGATCACAGGAGAAGTGACATCTTTGACCTGCTGGTGGCGTTAGACCAGAGGTCAGCGACCTGCGGCTCCGGAGCGACATGCAGCTCTTTAGCCCCTCTCCAGTGGCTCCCTGTGGATTTTAAAAAAAAATTAATGGAAATGAATAACTGTTATTTTTTTAACATTTTCATTTGTCATTCTTGTAGATGATTCTTACATTCTGCAGAGTAAAAATCTGTAGCCTATACACCGAATATATATATATATTTTTATCATTTCAGTCAAAATGTACTTCCTCTACAGCCCGGTGCCTTATCTTATCTAATTTTGCCAAACCTCAGTAGTTCAATAGGCTAGCTATGGATTCTAAATCCCAAAAAAGTAAAGTCTAGGAGGAAAATAGAGAATTTAATAGTTCGTGGACAGATACGACAACAACAACAAAAGTAATATTGAAAGACATTTCCAGAACAAGCACACTGGATTTGCTGAAAAACCAGCAGCAGCTTCCAGCCAAATGTCCTGAGATGTTTCTTCAATGTCCTGCCTCTCATCTGCACTTGGATCCTCACTGCATCAGACATTTATACTATATACTTAGACTATAAGCTGTGTTACCTTCATCACAATGCTCAAATGTTTTGTGGCTCCAGACAATTTTTTTGGCCTAAAATGTCTCTTTTGATAGTAAAGGTCGCTGACCCCTGGACTAGATGAACATTCAGGGGATCACCAGGAGTCTGAATGGCTTCAAATGACTCAAATAACTTCAACATTCTCACTTGAAAACAACAACAAAAACGTTAACATTTCCATTAAAATGAGAATTTGGTGATTTCTGATGGCAGTACTGAATGTGCTGTATGAAATAGTTTAGGACACGTATAGATTAACATCTTTTTGCACATGCCTTTTATATCTATAAAAATTCTTTGCTGTCATTCTGTCCTTCAGAGGACTATTAAAATCAACAATTTGGAGACAGCAACAATAGATGAGACAGATGAAGGATGTGTGGAGTTGAAAGGTGGTGTTTGATCGCTCAGGGTCTTAAAATCATTTCAGCCTTCCAGTTAGTAGTTCTCCACACTTTGATGTACCCATGTATCCCGATAGTATTAATATTATGTGAGCTGATGAAACTCACTTCTGAGTGTTGAAACGTGAAACAGCTTTAGCACAGATCATATTTTACCAAAGGAGAAACATTACGTGGGAGAGTAACACCACGTTGGGCCTTATACCGGCCTCTCATTACTGATCTGGTTTTGTGATATAAAAAAAAGGTTCTGTACCTGTGAAGGATCAGGGTCTCCTCCTGTGTGTGTCCATCACAAGGATTTCTTTCATATTTGTTCTTATCACCACAGCTTGACGTGACTCGACTCAATTAGTTCTTCCTGTGTTTTACGTAAACAGGAATCATTTAAGTTTAATCATAATGTGAACTTGTTTACACTGAGTTCATGAAGAGTTGTTATTCTATAAAGTGGACGATATACATTAGTAGTATTTTTTGTTTGATTTATATTTACGACCCATAAGAGATACAGAAAACATTTAGAAAGAAAATGTAATAAAAAAAAATCTCCAACCAACAAGAATGAGACTCTGATATAAAACTATAAAGACATTAATGTGCAGCTTTAGAAACCAGTTGGCAGAATCTATCGGGAGATGTCACCACTGAGCATGGACAGTATGAGTCACTAAAAGTCCTGCAGGGAAACAGAACGGGGTTAAACAGGAACTGTGATTCCTCTGGTATCAGTGGTATCATCTGATCCCTGCACAGAGCCAAGTCCAGATCTCAATAGTAGTTTCACTACTCCTCAAAAAGAACAGTCAGTCTCATATACATACAGTATAAATTATTGATTGACCAAATTGTAATACCATAAGTAAATCTTTCAGTTAAGTTTTTTATTTTATTTTTTTTGTAGAAAAATAAGTGACAAATGAAAGAAAAAGCCTTTATAAAGTTTCTTAGTTAGGTGTTGTTCCACCAGGAGCCTAAACAACAGCTTCAGTGTTCCTCGTAGATTCTCTAATGAAGCAACGTATCCTCATCCAACGGTTCGTACGATATCTTACCAAAAGTTAGTTCTCATTTTTCACGCGTTCTCCTACAAAAGCTACTTAGGATTAGAAAAACATTGTGTAAGTTATGTAACAAAAGTACAGTAAAATAAGTCAACGTTGACTTTTGGTTTCACACAGGACACGACCAATGTTTTTTTTTGCAACCCCCTCATTCATTTCCACTCTCTTATACTATTCTTTGGTTCATCCATATATATATGTATATTACTGTAACTCAGTCTGGGAGAATTATTAACTGTGTTCATCAAACTCATTCATCTCAACCTTTGTTTTTCCAGTCCGGCATCCTCAGTGTTTATCAAGTTAACCAACTTCAGATCGCTTTATTAGTGTCCAGCTCTTTGAACAAGACCCTTCCCTCATATTTCCATGAACTGCATTCCTTTAATCAACAATTCCCACAATAATTTGACTCAAAATAACTCAGAACTCAGACCTCCTGTGTGTGTCGAACATCTCAGTTAGAGTTTGGTTTAATTCACCGAGGTTCAGTGATGTGGAACGCTCTGACTATCTCAAGTTTTAAAGTTGTCACCAGAACAATTTAAGAAAGCTGTTAAAGGTTTGTTTTTATCTCCCCAATGTTTTCCTTATGGATTATCTCTGTAAATTACTTACTGATAATGAGTTTTACTGATGATATTGTAATGTGAATCTTAATTCCATTTAACTTTGTCTTTGGAATGTATATGATACTAATATCTTTTTCTTTTTTTCCTTCTTCTCTCTCTCTTTACCATCCTTTTTAATAATTTACTCCCTTTTTAAAAATGATTAAGGTATACACTGGAGAAAGCCCTGATCGAGCCCCACCGAGGGTTTTCTGCACCTCTCCATCACATTTGTTGTTATGTAATCTTTAATTGTCCCTTTTTTTTATATATGTGTAGACAAATAAAATTAAAAAAATAAAATAAAAGATTTGAATGAGACCACTCTGTTGATGCAGTGGGATTCCAAATCAGAGGAATCAGGCCAAAAAGTTTAACCTGTCTCAAATTTTGCATTTTTAACACATCTCATCGTCCAATCAAATATGTGCAAGCACACATTCCTGGCAAAATTATTTTGTATTATGGATCTATGTACCTGCGGTACTGTCAGGGCTCGAGACTAACGGCGTCCCGTCGTTACGAGGACGATAAAAAATGTGTTTGGAACGCAAATTTTCACATATTACATTATGATGCATTCAGGCTCTATTCGGTAAACATGGGTTTTATTGTTTTTCTTTTGTCTTTTACCATAGTATTGAATATGGTATCGCCAATCGTGGAATTTCCAGCCCGTTCTCATTCCCAGGGCGTCAAATACCAAAGCTATAAATGTCACGGCCGTCAGCGTGTGATACTGACGCACGAGACACCTTTTAGTGCCAGTATGAGACGAGCCGGGCTTTTCACTGACTACAGTGTAAACCTAACAGTGTCAACAGTAAACTCTCAGAGAAAGTGAAGAAGGGAGTGACCGTGGTGACGTCGTTTAAAGAGCAAAGAGAGGGGGGGGGGGGGGGGGGGGGGGGGGTGGACGGGTCCAACAAACACAGGCTTTCATCCAGGAGGCCGCTGTTTGTGTTTTTCTCTCAAGACTTTAAAGGGTCACTGGAAACCTGAGGTATGTTTGAAAAAACACCCCCTAGCATTTAAGGGGTTAATTTGTCATCTGTCTGTACATTTTTCTTACAAAGTTATAAACAGTGAGAGAATTGAAATGTTTTAATTTGGTCGTGCATAGTTCAAGTGTTTCTCCCTAAATCCACCAGTCTGATGTCAGACAGATGAGAGATAGATAAAGGTAGATGTATGTGTTTAGGTATGTATGTATGTACAGTACTGTCTGCACTCAAAGACAGCTACTTTGTCCAAGCATTCAAAGTGACTCAGAGAAGTGAATAAAGAACTATATCGTATGTATGTTTGTAGCAGAATGAGTGAGCTGCCTCTCATGAACTACTGTTTGATGGATGGATGTGAAATCTTTACCTACTTCTAATGCAAACAGATGGTTTCACTTCTCCCTGAATTGTGAAATTGTCAATTGTTGGCTATAATTTTGTCCTTAGATTTGATTCATTCGACATGAATTCAAATGAAGACAACGTAAAGAAAGAAAGAAAGAAAGAAAGGAAGGAAGGCCATGTGCAGTCTGAGCTGTTGGACCAGAGCTGCATGTCAAAAGTTGTGCTTCTTTCCTTCCCAAACAACCAGCTCCCTCCGGCTGCTTCCCAATTAGCAGCAGTGCATCTGTGCTGATTAGTCAACAGCTTTCCAACCGCTGCCAGCAAAAGGATGCCAGAAACTGAGAGAAGGAGCTCTTGGCCTAGAAACCCAACCATTCAAAGTCTAACAAGGTGAAGTTGCGTGCAGAAAATACAAAGATGAAAGCAGTCTACGCTGTTCGCCTTCCAACGGACGACGGAGGAACACAAAGAGATTCGATCTGCTCTACTTCCACTCTCATTCAGCTGGGAGACAATGCTTCTGGTACCAGGTGGGATTTGCTTTGGGCCGTTACAAGCTGGTATTATTTCCATATATTGTTCGTGGTGTGCTGCTTCAGTTTCAGGCTCCTGGTAGTGTGCATGCTGGCTCATCATTGCTGACATTTGAATGGAACAGATCCATAGTTAATGTTATTAGTAACACCAACACCTACTATGACAAGTCAAAATGTCTGCTATCAAAAAGGCCGACACAGGCCCTACCTCTCACTAAAACTATGAGTTCTTGTTTTTCTTTTAAAACTAAGGACAATGTTAATAAGTCAGCTGTTCCCCCATGTTTCCAGTCAGCTCTAAGCTAGACTAAACATACTGTACTCTAGAAAATAATACAGTGTTTTTGTAAACAGTAATAAAAAGCTTCCTTCCTTCCTCAACAAAAATCTCTGAATATCACTTTTTAGTGATTGTTTGAGTTGAGCATACCAAAATAAATGAAGAAAAATCCAACAGTTCATTTTGTCCTCAATTTACGTCTATTATTTAAGTTAATTCTCTCACAAAAAGTGCAATCAACAAGTGCAATACTTCGATCAATGCAATACTTGTATAACCGGTGTGACAATAAACACTTTTCAATTTTTAAGATATCCATATTTTTGGTAAATTTCAATCAAACAATTTGACATTGGAGTAATTATCAGTTATTTCTCATTCCAAATCAATATTCTTCATCTTCGTTAACAACTTAAGAAAATGAGTAAGTTGCGCTAAAACATCATGACGTGGACGCCATCAATTGCACACAAATAAAGCGTCCTCGTGAGAAATCTGCTTTTCTATCTGCACAACATGTGGCAACGAGCGAGGAAACACGGCGGCGAGAACCACCAGGAAGACTTCCAGTAAATCCTGGGAAGTAGCCAGCTAGCAAAAGTGAATGAAATATGGACCCTGCTGTCTTTATATCTGAATACTGAGTCACACTCACAGCCATGCTGAATTCAAGTGGCGAAGAACCTTATTTAAAGTCTTATCTTGCTGCAAAGATTTCTACATTAGCAGGAATGTTGCACAACGTGAAAGTGAAAGCAGCGCTTCGTTGATTTAATTTTGAGTAAAAAGTTTTCGTACAATTTTATGTTGCTTCTAGGAGACGCTCTGTGAATAAGGACCAGTTTATTTTGATGCAAAGATTTGTACATTAGCAGGAATGTAGCACAACATGGAAGTGAAAGCAGTGCTCTGTTAATTTAAATGTGAAAGTGCAATACAAATACTTTGTCCCTAAAATCAATGAGTAATTGTGATAAATAATGGTGATTATCATTCTGGCCATAACCATGCAGCCTTAAGTTTTACTAGAGTCAAAAGTGGAAAAATTTCCACCTGCTTTGTTTTCAGTTGTCATTTAACACACACAACCACAGCGCTTGTTAAGCTAAAAGCTAACGTTAATAGTTATGAACAAGTTAAAACAAAAGCGGTCTGTATCAGTACATTTTTACTAATTAACATGTTATATCAAATAAACAGAAATGTAAAAGCTTTAATTATTTCTTGGTTGGGATCAATTCTTTTTATCTTTGGACTCAGCCTGGCTAGCTAGTTCCCCTCTTTATGCTAAGCTAAGCTAATTATATATATATATATATGTATATATATATACATATATATATATTATATAACACTTTACCAGACTGCTACCTAAGTTGAACACTGCTTCACTGCTCCACAGTTTTCCAATATTTTCTGATGAAGTCATAATAATCAGAAGGGTGGAGGAAAAAAGGAGCTTTATGGATGCAAGTCAATTTACAAAGTTATCGCTGACAAACTACCAGTCACCCTGATGATCCTCTTCAATAATAACCTCTAATTGCCATGTTTTTTGATAAATAAATAAATAAATAGATAAATAAATAAATAAATAGATAGATAAATAAATAAATAAATAAATAAATAGATGGATGGATGGATGGATGGATGGATGGATGGATGGATGGATGGATGGATAGATAGATAGATAGATAGATAGATAGATAGATAGATAGATAGATAGATAGATAGATAGATAGATAGATAGATAGATAGATAGATAGATAGATAGATAGATAGATAGATAGATAGATAAATAAATAAATAGATATATAGCTAAATAAATAAATGAATGAATAAATGAATAAATAAATAAATAAATAAATAAATAAATAAATAAATAAATAATTAAATAAATAGTGTTCCCGTCCGTGGGACCAGTTCATGTTCACAGACACAGACAAGCTGTCTCGATGGGTTAAATGTGAGGCTTGTGAGTCTGGTCAGGTTTTCATCCCCTCAGTAAGCTGATCGTCGGGGGGGTCTGTCTGTTGTTTGGGCAGATGGTGAAGTCGGGTGAGGGGGCGGGGGTGCAGCGGGAACGTGAGACCACAGTAAAAGACGTGGATGAGTGATGAATAATGACTCAATATTTATCCCTAAGCCAGCAGTACCCCAGTTATTAAATCCATACATCTCATACGTCACAGTCACAAATATCAGTTTATAAATAAATGTGTGTTGAAATAAATGAAAAAAAAAAAAAACAGGCCACTCAACAATATTAGTTGATGGCGGCAATATCATTATAATATAAATAAATATAAATATAAAAATAAAATATAAAATAAAAACACACTTTTTTAGAGGTATTTTTTCTTCTCCAAAAACCTTGTTTACCTGATGAAATAATTTTGTTTGGTTTAGGGAACAAAACTACTCGGTTAGGTTTAATAAAAGATCATGGTTTGGGTTAAAATAAGTATGTTTGTTATGTAACTTCAGTTATGTATGTAATTTAACCTAAGTTACATACTTAAGTGAAGTATGTTACGTAAGTATTTAACTCAACCATGACTTTTGTTTTGACACGGGACACGAGCATCGGTCTCCTGGTTCAAAATCCTGTGTTTGTTTGACTCGTCCATCGACCTCCTCTCTACACGGACTTTGTTGCTTATATGCTACGCTTCCTCCTTTGCTCCCGTCATAATTACTACGGCCAAATATGGGTCTACCGGTAAATATGGGTCGTAATAAGCTGCACGTACAAATAACCTATGGGGTCGTTTTCTGGAGGACAGTCTCTCTCTCTTAAGGCCTTATCTGTCATCTGCTTTTCCACATTTGTGTGACGTCATGTTGTGAAGTTTAACTCTCCAATGTAGCACAAGTAGACTTTATACTTCACAATTATTGTTATTATTATGATCTTGATATTTCCAACTGCACTTGAAGGCAGCTTCAATGCATTTCACAGCAGCTGGACAAGAAAAGACAGTGAAGGGACTGAGCCTTGTGCAGACGGACTGAGCCTTGTGCAGACGGACTGAGCCTTGTGCAGACGGACTGAGCCTTGTGCAGACGGACTGAGCCTTGTGCAGACGGACTGAGCCTTGTGCTGGAGCTTGCTGCAGGAAACATGCTACCACATTCCCCACAGAATCACTCCAACAAGCATCCACGTAGTCAGCTGGGCGGTCGGGTTAAGTGCTTTTGTTAGAGGTGGTATCAAAAGGGTGCAAGAACCAGTGTCTCACAAATGATGTGTCAGTGTGTCATGTTATGTGTTACATAGTAGACAATATTCATTTTCAGGAATGTTAATAAACTGCTTCCCCCCCCGATAAGCCAGCAGCTCTGACCAGGCCTGATTGTCCACTTGTGTGGATGCTGACTCGTACGGTCAAGCAGCCCTTTCTGATGCATTATTAATGAGCAGTGTTATATAACTAACTGGAGCTGACACATTCCTCAGGCTCAGTCTAAACTTCTCTGCCAGATTGTGCTCTCACATTATCACAGTGCACGGACTGAGGTCAGTTTCATGACTTTATAGAGTTCAAGTGATTCCATATACAGAGATGAGATCCTGTACTGAACAGCACGTCTGTTTAATGAAAACACCAGAGTCAGTCTGCTTCTTTCTTGCATTGCTTGTTAAAGCTGCAGTGGGTAGAATAAAATTTAAAAAAAAGTTGTTTTTATAAAACAGTCGCTATATCGTGACAGTAGTGTACGAGACAGGTAATCTGAAAATAATCATGTGTCCTCTGATGCTCCTGATGGCATCTGCAAGATTTCACAGACCGGAGGAAAACAAGCAGTCAGAGCTGATCTGGAGTCTGCCGTCCATCTGCTGTCAATCACTCGCAAACTGCGATCAAACGATCAAACTAGGCAGCGCTGATCAGATATGAATCAATATTCTGCTACTGTAATGACTATTTCTCTCCTCAGATGTTCTCAGAATCATCTTGTAGTTACTGTTTAGCTGTAAAATGAGAAAGTTTGTGACCCGGCAGACATGTTGAGATCAAGTTGAGGAAATACCAAGCACCGCCCACCAGCCGGAGCACAGCCAATAGGAACACTCTCTCTCTCTGAAATGACCTGTGATTGGTCAAAGTCTCTCGTCACAGGCTAGATTTTAAAGCCTGAAAACAGAGCCATGAGGAGGAGCAGAAGTCTAAAAACATTCTGCCTACTGCAGCTTTAAGTTGATGCTGTTTCGAAGGGCTTCCAGCCTCCTCTCACCATCACTGGTCATCTCTGTAGAAAGCAGCCTAATGCTTCTCCTCATTAGCCTGTCAGCCCGTGGTATAGTGATACTCAATGACTGTGATAAGAGCACAATTTCCTCTAATGTGTCTGTCACACATTAACCCTACACGTCAAACAGAAGCTCTTCTGACTCCATCTTGGGTATCTGTGCACTCACAGAAAGCTTTTAAACTGCTGAAGCTGCTGGCAGCACAACAAACACCAGGGTTTGCCAACCCCTTAGCAGATGTAGATCATGTCCTTGTGCTACTTTAGGCAGTGAACAGCAGTTATTTGGGTATAAAGCTGCCTGGCTTTCAAGCTCTACCAAGTCTAAGAGGGCAACACTGGTAGATTATCAAGTCAAATATATGACTAGTGCAGACCTTTACTCAGTAGTGGACACAGCAATGGGAAGACTGAATGTGAGATTAAATTACGATGTGTATGAAACGGTCTAACTCCACAATCCAGTACTACAATGTTCACAGTCTTTTCACATGTTTTCAGTCATTATTTTCCATCATTTATAATGTGTTTAGAAACAAATCTCTGAATTTCCTTTATAGGCCTTTTAAGGTTTTGATGCTTTTGTCCAAGGATTTACTTTTAGTGTCTAAGCAATCGCAGACTTTCTAAGATTTATTTGGAAGGATGATGTTTGGTGTCTGTTTCTAACAGGGAATAGGGAGAGGAAATATACTGGTATGTAATCACAGGACTCCTCTTCTACTGTTGTGGGAGGAATGGTCTGACCCCTCCAGGCCTCCAGGAAGCAGGGAATTACTGAGATGTTTAATTTATTCTGAGTAAAACTGAGCTGGCCAGTGCCAGCAAATGATTTCATAATGATGCACATGTTGATATTCCGAGGGATGTCCATCACTGCTGAGCCGATACTTCCTGCTTCTGTCAGGTCACATGCATAAATAGCACACATCTGTAAGCCTTATGGCGGGGGGGGTGAAATGACATTAGCAAGACCTGTTTAAATTCACTCCCGCTGCTCTCGTCAGCATAATATCCAGCTGCAGCAGGCAGCTGTTTTCAGCTCTGATGAAGCCACTGTACAGATGTTTTTATCTCAGGAGTTGGTGGAGAACAAAAACAGAGCCAAAAGGAGAGTGAATCTCGGACACAAACTCCAAATGAATGATAACGATGCTCTGTGTCTGCTGGATATCTAAACAGGCAATGGTTTGCTGACAGAGTGACCATTTTAAATATATCAGCTGATAATATGTCAATGCAAAAAATCAATAATGATAATAAATAAATGGACCGTGTCGTTATACGTGTCGTCCAACCACGTCTAAAGGCAGAGTGAGTCTGTTTTCATAGACAACAGAAGGGTTGGTGGATGGATTATGAATCATTCACTCCATGAAGATGGCAGTGATTGTGGCGTGGAGAGGAGGTTGTGTTGCTCTGGCTCAATCTATCTGGCGTGGAGAGGGGGTTGTGTTGCTCTGGATCTATCTGTTTGGCCTGGAGAGGAGGTTGTGTTGCTCTGGATCTATCTGGTTGGAGTGGAGAGGAGGTTGTGTTGCTCTGGCTCTATCTGGTTGGCGTGGCGAGGAGGTTGTGTTGCTCTAGCTCTATCTGGTTGGAGTGGCGAGGAGGTTGTGTTGCTCTGGCTCTATCTGGTTGGCGTGGAGAGGAGGTCGTGTTGCTCTGGCTCCATCTGTTTGGCGTGGAGAGGAGGTCGTGTTGCTCTAGCTCTATCTGTTTGGCGTGGAGAGGAGGTCGTGTTGCTCAGGCTCTATCCGTCTGGCATGGAGAGGAGGTCGTGTTGCTCTGGCTCTATCTGTTTGGCGTGGACAGGAGGTCGTGTTGCTCAGGCTCTATCTGTTTGGCGTGGAGAGGAGGTCGTGTTGCTCTGGCTCTATCTGTTTGGCGACGCCTGGAAGCTGCTTGACATCCTCCTGGATCCACCTTCTCACATATGTTCACATTATATGTATTATTATTTGTCATATGGATTGTCTATGTTGTATTTTCAATATGTTGTAACTCTGTACACACGACATCTATTGCTCGTCTGTCCATGCTGGAAGGAGGATCCCTCCTCTGTTGCTCTTCCTGAGGTTTCTAACATTTTCTCCCTGTTAAAAGGTTTTTCTTGGTTAAGTTTTTCCTCATCCGATGAGAGGGTCGTACTGTAAAGGACAGAGATTGTCGTATCCTGTACAGATTGTAAAGCCCTGTGATTTTGGTCTATACAAATAAAAATTGACTTGCCTTGAGTGTTTGTCTGTTTCTGAAAGTTACAAACATGCAGCAACTTAACCAGCAGAGACAAGAAACATCTTTATTTGTATTAAGAAAAAACACAAGGCTGATGTGAGTGATCAGTTATCATCGGTATAATAGATCCATTATGGAACTGTTCACAATATCCTTAAACTGGGACTAAAGCAGACCACCATCACTGCTTCTCTGTGAGCCAGCATCAAGTCAGCAAGTTATATTTATGTTTATTTCTTTTGCCTGTCACTTATGACGTGCCTGCATGATTACTAATGTGTTAAAAATGTAAAATGTTACAGTAATGGCTAATGGCTGATGGGAGTGATGAGCTACGTCGGTGAATCGAGCCGCTCCATTAAAACATCGCTCATCTCTTCCATGTCTTGGGCCTGAGTCCACAGAGAGGCGGATTAATGGCCATAATGGCCGGGTGGAGTCTGCTGCTCCAGGATTCATGTCCAGCATGTCGACTGCAGGCAGCAAACGCTTACAGCATTTTCACATTATGCAAAAATGGGTGGCAGCAACTTTCCTAGAATCCTTTTGCTGCAAATAAGCCAACAACGGGTGAGCTGGACCTAATGCATTTATAGTTTAATTGGCTCTGACATTTTATTGTATTTCCTCCCCACTTTGCTAATTCCCCGGGGAGCTCTGGCCCCGGCTGGTGCCTCATTGGCGAAACTTGAGCTCAATCAAGACGATAGACTCCTCCAATAAGGACCTCCTGATTGTGCCGTGTCAGAGATTCTGACTCTCTGAGTGGAGGAGATGGCTTCAGAAAGTCCAATATGTCGTCCAGACGCGCTCATTAAGTTTGACAGGGCCACCGCTAATCACGTCTTGGGTTGACGTTGCAGTAACTGATAGCCGGGCCGATGGACGTTACAGCCGAGGAAGTGGTGATTTTACTGCTGCTAGGACAGTTCTGATGTTGTATGTCTAGACTTAATCACTGTTCTCTGTATAAATGCCTGCATGTAGATGTTAATATTCTACAGAGGCATGTACTGACCTCACGCTCACGGACATCCAAAGTGACTTTACAAATATTTTCAAGTCTCCCTGTGATCTCTGGACGTTCCTGTCATGAGACAGAACAAAAACTAGACTCGTGTGATATCATCATCAGTAAATTATACTGAAGCTCTGCAAGTAGCTGCTCTCTCTGTGGCTGACATCTCTTCTGTGAGGACATGTTGAAGCTGGAGTTTGTATTCTGTGAGAATGGATTCAAGGTTAGACGCCAGGAATAGCGCTGGGCAGTCAGGTGATTTAGGTGTAGTGGCCACAATCAGTATTGTAGGTACAGTGTATACACCGATCAGCCATAACATTAAGACCACTGACAGGTGAAGTGAGTAACATGGATTATCTGGTTACCATGGCACCTGGCAGTGGGGGGGATATATTAGACAGCAAGTGAACATTTTAAACTTTAAACTTTGTGTTGGAAGCAGAAAAAATGGGCCAGCGTAAGGATGTGAGCGACTTTGACAAGGACCAAATAGTGCTGGCTAGACGACTGGGTCAGAACATCTCCAGAACTGCAGCTCTTGTGGGATGTTCCCGGTCTGCAGTGGTCAGGACCGACCAAAAGGGGTCCAAGGAAGGAAAATCGGTGGACCGGCAACAGGGTCAGACCCGAGGCTCATTGATGCACGTGGGGAGCGAAGGCCGGCCCGTGTTGTCCGATCCAATAGAAGAGCTACTGGAGCTCAAACTGCTGAAAAAGTTAATGCTAGTTCTGATAGAAAGGTGTCAGAACACACAGAGCATCTCAGTTTGTTGCGTATGGGGACCGGTCAGGGTGCCCGTGCTGACCCGTGTCCACCGACCAAAAGCGCCTACAATGGGCACGTGAGCATCAGAACTGGACCACGGAGCGATGGAAGAAGCTGGCCCGGTCTGATGAATCACGTTTTCTTTTACATCATGTGGATGGCAACGAGTTGGAGGTGTTGACTCGGCCTCCAGATTCTCCAGATCTCGATCCAATGGAGCATCTGTGGGATGTTCTGGACAAACAAGTCCGATCCACGGAGGCCCCCCCTCACAACTTACAGGACTTAAAGGATCTGCTACTGACGGCTTGGTGCCAGATACCACAGCAGACCTTCAGAGGTCCAGTGGAGTCCAACGGGTCAGGAGGACCTACTGAATATTAGGCAGGTGGTCATAATGTTATGGCAGATCGGTCTCTCACACTTCTTTGTGAGCGTTTGACAATTTTACATAAAAAATAAATTCATTATGACTCCAGTAAGAATGGTATCAATTGGATGAAATCTTACTGTATTTAAACAGTAGAAAGAAATCTATGTTAACGGCTCCTTTTCTTCCCCACATGCTGTATATGATTACATGTGGACCACTGCTGTTTATAATAAACACAAATGATCTCCCTTTAGTGTTGTGATGATACAAACATCACTGTAGCAGCAACAGCAACACGGCTCTGCCCCGGAGATGCAATCGCTTCAGATTGTCTTCATTTTCAAGCTGGTTTAGTGGATTTCGAGCTAGTGATGGTTAAACATTGTGCCGTGTAGTCGTGATACTCGTTACCAGGTTTTGACTGGTCAAAAGTGAATTACAGACATCCTAACTGTTGTTTTGACTAGTCAGAATGATGTTATAGTTCTAGTCATAATTACATTGTGACTAGTCGGACTTTTTATTGAAGTGAATACAGATGGTGAGAGAGAACAAAGAGTGGAGGACGGAGAGAGAGATGAAGAGAAAGAATGTAATGTTAATGGCAGAGAGAGATAACTGAGAGAGGGAGCAGGTTATGGAAAAAGGAGGTTGAGAGAAAGAGCACAAACGTCTTAAAATGCACATGTTTAGATCAGGGAAATAAACATTTTTTTGGGGGGGGGGCATGCCCCTGAACCCCCCTCACAAGCTCAGTTTTTGGACCTCTGTATCTGTAAACCCTTGTGTACGGTCCTGGTCACAGCATGTGCACTGACAGCTCAATTATTTGCTCATTCAACTACGACAAACCCCAAACAGAACTCAGCCAAGTGTATTCTGACTCATCTGGTTTTCTACTTCCTCTTAACGTGCAAAAATACTTTAAAAGTACCTTTTGGGGAAGCTGAAACAAGAACCAAAATACTACCAGCAGCTGGTGAAGACTGAGTCAGATGTTTATTGATAGTGACCCAGCAGCCGCTGCCATAATGTGAATGTTTCCATGGCCCTGCGGCAGAGCACATAAAGCTGCTGCACAAGAGGCAGCATGTTGAAATATTACGCAACACTGATGTGCAAACCAGTGCAAATTACACCATTCAGACTGCAACAGTATTAGTGGTGTATTACTTCACCGGCAGGACCGGGCAAAACATACAGCTGTAGGTGATTTACAGCAGCTACGGGGACACACTTCCATACCAGACCACAGGCCGAAGATCTGTGGTCAGATCCGCGTACTTCCGCAAGTACACTTCAGTGTCGTGCACTGTGTGCACTCTGTACTTACTTGAGTAGTGCATGAATTTCAACAGAGTAGGGTCGTCTCAAATCCAATTCTCTGCGGTGCACTTACCGGAAATGCATGAGCACGGAACGAACATTTCACCGCGGCTCGCTACCCGCCAACATATCTGCCTGCTTAAGAAAACTGTACAAACTCCTCCAGTAACCCAATAAACATACTGATGACTGGTGCTCCACAACAATGAGTGCAAAATAAAAGCAAATGAGTAGACGTGAAACGTTGTAAGTTACGTCTATAAGGTGCGACGTTCAGCACCGCGACAGCTGCTGCATCCTCGGCCGCAGTTTTGACAAGTTTGAATAGATGTTGTGGTCCCTCGGTGGCCCCGCCCCTTCCGCTACGTAGCCAAGATGGCGACCGTATAGTGTGAAAAGTGTCCAGAGTTCCACACTCAACGTTTTGACCGTTTTGAGTACAACATACTGGTACCTAGAGTGCATACTGCATTTTGCCATACTTCTCAGTGTGAACGCACTTATGCACTCAAAATAGGGAGTAGAAGTACGGAAGTACGCAGATTGGAACACACAGTCTGTTTGAAATCGCACACTAACACTACTAATACTATCACTATTCATATGTAAAATTGAGTATGTAGTGCGTTCCAGCTGCAGAGTGTGTGAATGTAGTGTATGCGATGTGCCCAGATGTATTTTAAATTAGCAAACATTTCGGAGTATAAGATGAGAGCTAACTGGACAAACTCAACCACCCACAATGCATTTAGTCTCTGCAGACTGCGAGGCGGACGGTTCTGCTACCAGCCAGCAACAGAACGCGTACAAATGTGAAAAGTGCAGGAGCTCACATATATAATGTACTGTAGAAAACATATTTAACACTAAAATTGTTGTAATGTGAATGTTATTTTCAGTTAGGCATTGCGATGGCCACTGCAGGGGGGGGGGCCTTAGAGTCAGAGCAGTCAGGTAAAGAAGTGTTTGTACGAGAAGCTTGTTGGACGTTAATAAATGAATGAAACGGACATTATGGACTGTGAATGATTTTGGAAACCCTTCACGTTATTATTAAAATATTTAATCATTTTAATTTGCCTTAAAATAATACTGGAATATATTAACTTGTGTGGAAGAGGTAACGTTGATTTACATTTGTGATAAACAGTTTTCATTCAACGGTAGCTCAGACCGATACGGTCATGAGATGTTAAAGAAGACGTATCTCTTGAAGATTACTTCAGTGTGTACAGTCTGCTGGTGGTGGCATGCTTTTAATTTAGTAGGCAGTATAGAGTACATAAATATTGAGTATATACTGTAGTACGCATCACATTAATATGTGATTTCAAACACAATCACAGACTTCTTCTATGTGACTCGCAGACAGATTCCTCTGCCACCTACTGGCGAGAGAAATAATGTGTAACTGAACAAAATAACTGTCAGGATATTATTAGATAAAATGTTAAAGTAATGGAATTTGGCATGTATTAAAGAAATCTTTTTACATGTACCACATTCCTCCCTGCAAAATAAATGTTGTCCCCAACCAAATCCCAACTCGTCAAATACCGCTGCTATAGACCCATCTGCACTATTAGTAGACGGTCAGAGCAACTGACGTAGTAGAAAGAGCGAGAAAGCCTAGGACTCAGACTTATTTTCAGTTACATAACTCAGGTGAGTAAAATAATAATTAGTAATTAAGTAAATACCATAGAAAGGTTAGGTTAAGTAGATTCTATATAAGTAATCCATGGATCCCATATCCTATAGAGAAACGTTGGGCTACCTCTTATAGCATAGGATATTTTTTCCAAGGGAGCACATGAAGTTACCTCATTAATCCATTTAGGTTTTTTTAGTTTGTTTTTACATTTAATTAATTAATTTAAGGTTTCTATTTTACTACCATGAATTATTTTATTGTAGTACTTATTACCTTTAATTTTAACTAATTAATTAAATTAATTTTATTTTTTCTGTAACTCTTTACCTCTCGGGGTGGGAGGAAGGCTGGACCTATCTCTGTGTGGGAAGCGATGTGTGTGTGTATATATATGTGTGTACATATTAATGTGTTATGTGTTATGTTTTGTTATGTTTGTTATGCTATGTTTGAGAAAAAAAAAAAAGGAATAAAAAGAATTTTCCATAACGCAGGTGAGTAAGATTTTAGAAACTATAAACCGTCTATGAACATGACAGATTTTGTTCAAACCAGGTAAGTAGAAGTGCAGGTGCCACACAAACACAGGAGTGTACCTCACTAAACTCTGTGATAAATATGTGCTTTGGTGCTGAGAATATTCTCTGGCTGACTCAGAGAGCTGGCAACATACTGTAGCCACAGGAGGGCAAACAGAAACGAAGACAAACCAACAGAGAACAAAGGAACCGGGCCGGTATATGTAGAGACAAACTATTAAATCAGGGGAATGAGAACAGGTGAGTAGACGGAGCAGAGGTGGACTCAGGCTGTCTGAGGGGCCGGGGGCGAAAATATAAAAAGGGCACCAGCGTGAAGAAGGTTTGTCTAGCATGTAGGGCAGCCTGTATGGCACTGCATCACGCTTTCTTCATCTAACCCAGAGGTCAGAAACCTTTACTATCAAAAGAGCCATTTTAGAAAAAAAAGGAAAAAAATCTCTCTGGAGCTGCAAAACATTTGATCATTGTGATGAAGTTAACACAGTTTATAGTCTAAGTATATAGTATATAAGTCTAATACAGTGAGGTCCAAAGTACGACGGAGTATTAGGGCCACATTGAGGGAAAAAAATCTGAGATATCCAAAATAAAGTCATAATATTACGAGAATAAAGTTATAACTTTTCGAGGAAAAAAGTCTTAATATTATCAGAAAAAAGTCGTAATATTACGCGAATAAAGTTAAAACTTAACGAGAAAAAAAGAGAATAATTTTATAACTTTACGAGAAAAAAAGCCCTAATATTACGAGAAAAAAAGTCGTAATATAACGAGAAAAAAGTCGTAATATTACGAGAATTAAGTCATAACTTTAACGAGAAAAAAAGCCGTAATATTACGAGAAAAAAAGGTCGTAATATAACGAGAAAAAAAGTCGTAATATTACGAGAATAAAGTTATAACTTTACGAGAAAAAAAGCTGTAATATTACGAGAATTAAGTCATAACTTTTACGAGAAAAAAAGCCGTAATATTACGAGAATAAAGTTATAACTTTACGAGAAAAAAAGCCGCAATATTACGAGAAAAAAAGGTCGTAATATAACGAGAAAAAAAGTCGTAATATTACGAGAATAAAGTAATAACTTTACGAGAAAAAAAGCTGTAATATTACGAGAATTAAGTCATAACTTTTACGAGAAAAAAAGCCGTAATATTACGAGAAAAAAAGGTCGTAATATAACGAGGAAAAAAGTCGTAATATTACGAGAATAAAGTTATAACTTTACGAGAAAAAAAGCCGTAATATTACGAGAAAAAAAGTCGTAATATAACGAGAAAGAAAGTCGTAATATTACGAGAATAAAGTCATAACTTTACGAGAAAAAAAGCCGTAATATTACGAGAAAAAAAGTCATAATATAACGAGAAAGAAAGTCGTAATATTACGAGAATAAAGTCATAACTTTACGAGAAAAAAAGAAAATAACACGTAAAATTACTACTTTATAATATTATGACTTTATTCTCATAATATTTTGACTTTATTCTCAAAATCTCAGATTATAAATCTCAATGTGGCCCTGATACTCCGTCGTACCGTCGTACCATAGACCTACAACAATGAAAAATAAAAATGTAAACAAAAAACAGTTATTCATTTCCATTTTTATAAATCCACAGGGAGCCACTGGAGAGAGGCTGAAGAGCCTCATGTGGATACGGAGCCGCAGGTTGCTGACCCCTTGTCTAAGGACACCCTATGGACTGCAGGGCTAATGGGGGGGGGGGCGGGGCAGGTGAAACTAATAAAGGGCAGACAATCGAAACTGGCGGGAAAGGATACAAAGGCAGGAAGTGAAGTGATCTGAAACAAGAGGAGAAGCGAGTAACGAAATAAAAGAGGAAACGGAGGAACAACATGACCGAGGAGCATAAGCAGATTATGACCGTTTTCTTTCTGCAGCCATAAATCACTAAAACATCTGTATTTATTTATTTAAAGTGTCAGGAGACAGGAATGGAAGAATGTGATGAGTGGTGCGTGGAGACATTTAGCCCTCCACTCATCTGAACTTTGACTGAACTCCTATTGAGAAAGAGAAAGAGCGAGGGATTACAGACGGTGCAGAGGCTTTGTTAACCGTCATAACTGTTCCCCGACAGGAAGCCGGCGAGGCGGAAAGACAGACAGAGAGCTGGCGAGATATGACAACAGCATGATTCAGAGCGGCGAGGGTTCAACGCAGGCCAGCGGACTCAGAAATCAACCGTCTGCAGACTCACAAACGTCTAGAGAACGGTAGACAAAGAGATGTGATGTTGCTCTGTGAGTGAAAGCAGACGACAAACAGCTTGATGTACAAAAAATAAGCGCCGTACCACCACGTATATTCAGACAAGCTGGTAATATTCATATCTCATATCTTTCATGTTGTTTGATATGCAGGTAGGCCACTAATATAAGATCTGATGATATCTTGTAGAGTTAGAAATATAAATAGTACTGCATTTCCACTCATAAAAAGCACATGAATGAACAGCAGCCAGGTGATGATGTTCTCAGCTCGAGGACGGTATACATATGGCCCGCAGCTGAATGTGTGTGGAACATATTACAGGGTGACCAGACATCCTGTATTTTAGCAGAACAACACCTTGTTCTGATTCATCTCCGAGATGTTCTGCATATGTCCTGATTTCAGCTGCCAGTTCCTCCAAAAAACACACAAGAGCAGAACTATTTTTAAATGTTTCCCACGCAGCCCGACCCACACACGGAACAAACCACTGACGCCTCGGCATAGAAAAATCATCACCGAATTACGAGCTCGTAAAATCTGTGACTCTTGCCTTGTTGTGCTGGTTGCCGCGGCAACGAGGCATCTGTATTGTGTTGGCTCATTCATCAGTCATCACCTACAGCAGTTTTTCTAGTCAGTTACCATCCGGTGTAACATCATTAATGAAGAACTCCATCAAATGTACCTGTTTCTCCAGTATTTAGCCACAAATTCATACACTCTAAATTCTTAACTTTTCCCCCCAAAAAAGAGAGAGAGGTTGTTTGATTTCTTGGCAACTGTAATAACAAAATTGCTGGACACAGCTCAGCAACATCTTTAACATTGTGAACATATACATGGCCAGATTAAGCTGCTAGTTGGGCAAAAATGAGCTGCTGGGCGCCTATTAACCCCTCGTTTCTTCCACTCTGTATGCAATGTGTACAGTTTTTCTATGCTGGAATATGACATGGCTTTATTACAGGTTTACTGTGTGGTTATTTGAACACAAACCTGAAATAAACAGAATGTCTGAAACAAGATTTTGCAACGTGGAGCTTCCTCAAAACAAGGCCTTTAAAGGTCCCATATCCTGCTCATTTTCAGATTCATACTTGTATTTAATGTTTCTACTAGAACATGTTTACATGCTGTAATGTTAAAAAAACAACTTTATTTTCCTTCCTTACTTTATACGGTCTGCCTGAATATATCTGTATTCACCCTCTGTCTGAAACGCTCCGTTTTAGAACATTTCAACTGAAATGCAATGGAATTGCGTTGCTAGGCAACAGCTTGGGTCCATGTTTACTTCCTGTCAGCTGATGTCATTCACATCCACTGCAACAGGAAATAAACTGGGACACATTTAGAATGTTTACGTTTAAAACTGTGAAATGGTCTAAATATATTGTAGACTTGTGACATCACAATGGGACAGAAATCCTGACGGCTTGTTTCAAATGCACAGTCTCTGAATACGTGCTGTGTGTATTTCTCCGTGGATGGAGAGTATCGATACTTTAACAGTATTTATAAAGCACTTCAACCTGCTTTATAATAAAAAAGACATGAAAATCTCACTTTTTACAATATGGGACCTTTAAGATTAAAAAACAGGACCAAGGCTGCAGACGAATAGTCAAAAAGATTCCATCCTAACGGCTTCTCCTAACCACTTTTCCTTTGACCTCGGTGGAAAACGTCATGAAGTCATGGAAAGGTGTGAAGGAGGATTAGGAAGGACTTAGGAAAAGACAACCGGTGCTAAGAGAATCCGACTGCACTTACACTATAGGCGAAGTAATTATACAACACCAGATGTTATTAACGTGGGTCTGTCGTAGCTTTAAATGTTGCTGCTGCAAGGAATTGTGGGACGGTATTCTCTCCTTTCCTTTGGTAAAGGATGCTCCAGTGTATCCTCTGCTAGAGGAGATAATAAAGGAAGCATTGAAGCTCCTTTCCTTTGGTAAAGGATGCTCCAGTGTTTCTTCTGCTAAAGGAGATCATAAAGGAAGCATTGAAGCTCCTTTCCTCAGCATTTAGATGATTCGAAGAGCTCCTATCACGGCTGCTACTGAGATACTGAGCGGGTCATTTCACTCCGTTAGGAACCTTCCTCAGCAGAAGAGACTAGTCGACCGTAGTGCAAGAGTCTACAGCCATGCTAGCGACTTACCACAACGGTTCTTTGAGTTAATGCTAATGTTAGCATGCTAGAGGTAACGTCAGGTGATCACTATAGTCAGCAGGATCCCTCCTCTGGGGACCATGAATGTTTATACCAAACTTCATGCAAATCTTTCCTTTCTTTTGCTTTCAAATACAGAGGCAATGCGACAATGACTGGTGGTGGAATCAGCTGCGATGCAAAGAGCACCAGCTAACATCTTGCCTAGGGCGCCATATTGGTCAGGGCCGGCTCTGCTGGAGCCTTCGGGCCCCAGCAGAGCCGGGTCCTTGGATATAAGTCTCATCAGTCTTAGAACAATCTCACCAAGTCTATTTAGTAAGTTCAATCTTGACCTTGGAAACAGCAAACTCGATGTGCTGATGAAGACCATCTGATCTGATCAAAAGCTCCAGAAAAGCTACTAGATGGACACTGAGGTGAAATTGTTTTATCATTATCACCTAACATACGGACACACATGATTTTTCATTAAGATTTATGGGACACACATTGATATCAGCCAACAGAGGTTGTAAAGTGAATCCTTCTCACCCCTGAGGATTATAAATAGTAAAGACGATATATTTATAATAGCGCCTGACGTCAGAGCAGCTAATGGAAACATGGAAAAATCCTGCTCCAGGAAATCCTGGATGTCACAATGTTTGCACAACAAGCTTAATCTCAGCAGGTCGATGCTCTAATGAGTCCAGATGACTAATAGAGGCTCCATCCGTCTACGTAGCTCGTAATGAGTCGACAGAAGGTAAACAGTGGTGAAACCTCTAAACCAATCAATACTCCAGGGTGATATGCACGTCCAATACACACACGGCACATTTGAATGGAGCTTGACAAACTATCAGAATATATCTAATCCTACAATACATGCAAACACACACGTGTGCACATAAATAAATTAGAAATGATAAAATGGGTACCAAATCACAACGTCACAGTTCTGACTACATTGTTTTATTGACAGCTAATCTAAAGCAACCTGATAGTTTATCACCTGAAATGGACAGTCTCTCTTTAATGGAAATTAAGAGTAATGTTCCATTTAAGGAACATTTTTTTAACTTACCTCTAATCATATCTAGCCATGAATACAGTTTTGGTTTTATTCGCCCAGATCACGGTTCAGAAACCTGCGGCTCTTTAGCTCCTCTCCAGCGGCTCCCTCTGGATTTTTAAAAAAAATTAGTGGAACTGTTATTTTGTTTACATTTTTATTTATCATTTTTGTAGGTTTATGGTACGACGGAGTATTAGGGCCACATTGAAATCTGAGATTTCGAGAATAGAGCCATAATATTATAAAGTAGTAATTTTACGTGTTATTTTCTTTTTTTCACATAAAGTTATGACTTTATTCTCGTAATATTACGTCTTTTTTTCTCGTAAAGTTATGACTTTATTTTCGTTAAATTACGACTTTTTTTCTCGTAAAGTTATGACTTTATTTTCGTTATATTACGACTTTTTTTCTCGTAAAGTTATGACTTTATTTTCGTTATATTACGACTTTTTTTCTCATAAAGTTATGACTTTATTCTCGTAATATTACGACTTTTTTTCTCGTAAAGTTATGACTTTATTTTCGTTATATTACGACTTTTTTTCTCATAAAGTTATGACTTTATTTTCATTATATTACGACTTTTTTTCTCGTAAAGTTATGACTTTATTTTCGTTATATTACGACTTTTTTTCTCATAAAGTTATGACTTTATTTTCATTATATTACGACTTTTTTTCTCGTAAAGTTATGACTTTATTTTCGTTATATTACGACTTTTTTTCTCGTAAAGTTATGACTTTATTTTCGTTATATTAACTTTTTTTCTTGTAAAGTTATGACTTTATTCTCGTTCTATTAAGACTTTTTTTCTCGTAAAGTTATGACTTTATTATCGTAATATTACGACCTTTTTTTCTCGTAAAGTTATGACTTTATTCTCTTAATATTACGACTTTATTCTGAAAATATTAAGACTTTTTTTTCTCGTAAATTTATGACTTTTTTCTCGTAATATTATGACTTTATTCTCGAAATCTTCGATTTTTTTTCCCTCAATGTGACCCTAATACTCCGTAGTACATTAACACTTTGACCCTCACTGCATTAGACTTATATTCTATATACTTAGACTATAAACTGTGTTACCTTCATCACAATGATCAAATGTTTTGCGGCTCCAGACAGATTTTTCTTTTTCTTTTTTGTTGCCTAAAATGGCTCTTTTGATAGTAAAGGTTGCTGACCCCCTGGCTCAGATTTTCATGCACCCACTGCCCAACACAACGGAGGGTGAATGACATTTTGTTTGTGATGCTTAAAGCATAAAACAAGACATTTGAAAAATAAAATAATGTTTCTTTCCAGAAGCGATGTCCCAGTTATTACTGTTGAGTTTTTCAAATGTCCTTTTTTGATGCTTTAGGAACAACACAGTTGCATTCACACACAGATGGTTCCTTATCTCCCATTAAAAAGACTTCAAAACATAGAAACAGTTCTATGTAGCACCGAGTATACTGTGTCTCATGTCTCTGCTAAAGAAATAGTCACCACCGTGGCACTCTGAATAGAGCCGAGGTGCAGAGAGCATGACGGTACTGTATAAATAACACTGGATGTCATTTGATTGCCTGGTACTCCAATAAAACCATCAGCTCCCAATAAATCCCTTCCCAATGACGTCAGGCTGCTGCTAAAGTCACATTTACACCAAACTCCTCTGTGACATCAGAGTTCAGGTGTTTGTTTTAGATAGCAGCATCTCATCCAGAACACATAATCCATGAGGATTTCACTGTTAAGTCTGTGTCTCAGAGATTAACCCGGTCTCTTGATTCCTCTCAGCGTGGAGTCTCTTTCTCTTCTTGTATGTTCCACTTTGGATTCCTCCTGCAAACCATGTGACTGTTGACCTATCAAACCTGTCTACCTGACTGACTTTCACCCAGTGCATGATGGGATAAGCTCCGGTCTCATGACCCTAGGCAGGTGTAATTCAGTGTAAGAAATGCTTCAGTCGGTGGGGAGTGATGCCTTCCTCACACAGGACATAAAACAGCTGCTTCATGAGCGTTTTACTGAACAAAGTAAACAGTTTGTCAAGACATGACTGACAAAGGTTTGTCTGTCTGATATTTTATCTTTCAAAAAACCACAGTAGCGTTGGTGGTTGCTGTAACCACAATGACTGAATGTCTCCACTTCAGCTGCAGTTCCACTAATGGCCACTTGATGCTCTTCTCATAATACAAAGACAAGGCAGCATCAGGGCCGGAGCCAGAGTTTAGATATTAGGGAGGAAGTGTTTCTTTTACTGCATTTCTGGACGAGCAAAATTCATACCAAAATAATACCTACAAACACAGTCCAAGCTATATAGTAGGCCGACACACCAACTCATTATCTATACTTAAATACAGACAGAGGGACCTGTTGGCTATGGGTAACCTAAGATCAGAGAAGCTTATAGAGGAGCCAGCGTGCGCACCTCCCAAAATCTCAACACTTTGCAGCCCTGTGCATGAAGCAAGCCGAATGAATGGTTGATCCACGTTGCCGTTGGAAGGTGGGTTTGAAATGGACGTGTTGAAATTACACCAAAGCTCTGCACAAGTATCAAAGAAAAAAGCCATGAAAGACCCCGAACAACACCAGCACATGTTTGCTTACATGTTCTAAGACTCACTCTGATCAAGAAATTAACTCCAAACCACCTCTTTTTGTTTATATTTTAGACAAATCAATTAGACCAACATTTTAAAAGACAGTTGATCATTCACAGCCAAATAGGGATTTATTTAAAGGGGAACACCACCTAAATTAAGAATTGCAATATGTTATTTCCATGGACTTAGAAAAGTTCAATTAATATTAGTGAACATAAGCTCCTAAGTCTAAAACTGGTGATGTCATCGGGTATAAAGTGTGGAGCTGCTCCATAGATGATGAATGTGAGAGCCACAGGATGTTTGTCTTTATTCTACTGTAGTTCTCAGTTCTCATGTACTCACTCACATTCCTCTGGCTGCTCTCATTGTCATCTTCATCATCTCTCCCAATTCATCATCTATGGAGCAGCTTCTCTCTTTATACCCGATGACATCACCAGTTTGACTCTCTAGTTTTTGGATTTAGGAGAGCGTTGTTCATGTTTATTGGCCCCTCGGTGAGATGAGAGAGGCAGCACACATACACACTCAACAGATGTTGCTCTACACACACTGCATGTTTCTATGATCAGAATACAGAAAGCTTAAAGCACACACAGCGAACCTCGATGCTGATGAGCGCTGTGACTGTGAGATCACCGTGAAGAAGATCTAAAACCAGAGTCAGATGACAGCGAGGCTTTCCAGTATTATGATTGAGCAGCGCGAGCATGAAACAAAACAGCTGCTCAATGATTCACTGTGCGCTGGGTTTCCAGGAAAAACTCACATGCAACACAAACAGAATAAATCTATGTTGTCGTGACAAGTTTTGTCAACATGCTTCAGCATGAATGAGATTTTCCAGAAATCGTGAAATAGTTTGATGCGGTCTGAACTCCGAAAAACGACAGCAGGGAACGTTCCAGGAAGAAGTGAGGAGGATAAATACGGGATGAATTACAATCACAGCTTGGTCCACTTAGAACAAAAAGCACTATTGTTATCATTCCTTCCTGCTGGATCTCAGTATTTACTGTCCTCAGCAGCAGGGAGACGGGTTTCCACTCAGGTCTGGAGCCAGGACCGACTGGGGGGGGGCGTCCACTACAGGAGACACACATCATGTCTGGACGAGCATCAGTGAGACACTGTTTAAACTCAGCATGCTGCGGCTGGCTGCAAAGACATTTCAGATGGACATTTAAAGCCACTATAACATTTTTATGTGATCGTGTCATCTCTCTAGTAATCTCTATAAACGGATGATCGGTCCCGAGCAGCCGGACAGAGCTGGGAAAATCTGCCTTTTCCTCTCACAAGCTTGGAACAAGCTGTAAGGAAGGCGTACTCAACTTTAATCTGAACCCTCTCTGGACATGTTTAAAAATATCTAGTTGTTTTTAACAAGTGTCATTATTTTTGCCTTGATTATATTAGCTTCTGATTCCTGTATGTTTTGTGTCTATTGTTGTTTTTCATTGTGATGTTATCTGTCCCTGTTGGTACTCGTACATGAAACTTTTTACTTGCTGTCCGTCTTGACCAGGACTCCCTGGCAGAAGAGAGATTATATCTCCTGTATCTGTAGGTGACATAAGTGCAATATAAAGGAAGTGCAATAGGTGACAAAAAGTCATAGTGCAATATGTTAAATAGGGACAATGCAATATGTTAAATAGGGACAATGCAATAAGTTAGGACAGTACAATATGATAAATAGGGACAGTGCAATATGTGAAATAGGGACAATGCAATATGTTAGGACAGCGCAATAAGTTAGATAGTGCAATATGTTAAATAGGGACAGTACAATATGTTAAATAGGGACAATGCAATAAGTTAGGACAGTACAATATGTTGCATCTGTGTAATATTGGGCTATTGTCTGTGCAATATGGGCAAGACGGTAGACGGTGCAGTCCTGGGTGCAATACCTGCCATGGTGTGTGTGATTGTGTGTGCCATTATGTACGTGTACTGTGTATGTGTTGAAACATCTGTTTCCCTGTCTTATGTGGAATCGTTTATTATTCTTGTTTAATTTATTGTTTGTAACTGCAGTTGGACGGAGTCCAGGAAACATTTCCCGACAGGGACAATAAAAATATATCTTATATTATCTTATCTTATCTTATCTTATCTCAATGGGACCTTTTGGGTTAAATAAATGATAAATGAAATAAATAAAAACAGAAACAGATTCTGCATTCACATGTAGAATCTGGAGGAAACGGGACAAGATTTTGGTGTTCTGGTTTCCGTTTGTAGTAATATTGACCAATCACGTTGAAGCAGGCTTTGGTTGACTGCAGGTAAACAGAAACCGGCTACTTGTGAAACAATCCGGTCGTACACGTCGTCTCTCAGCTCCAAGTCCAGTCTTGTATCTCAACTGTAAACAATGAGCAGCGCACAGAAAAGGAAGTTTTGTCCCAGATATCCGCCGGCTACACCAGAACCCCAGAAATACATCCTCCTGCCCCAAGAGGCTAATCTGTCGTAAGACTGAGAGCTGATCGGGAGATCCTTCATCGTGCAGCAAGACAACGACACTGCCAAAACACAATGCCAAAACAACCAAGGAGCTCATCAGGAGAAAGAGGTGGAAGGTTTTAGACTGGCGAAGTCGATCTCCAGACTTAAACCCTATTGAGCTGCATTTTACCTGCTAAAGAGGAGACTGAAGGGAGAAACCCCCCGAAACAAACGACAACTGAAAGAGGCTGCGGTGAAAGCCTGGAAAAGCATCACAAAAGAAGAATGCAAAGGTTTGGTGATGTCAACGGGTCGCAGGCTTGATGCAGTTATTGCAAGCAAAGGATTTGCAACTTAATATTAAGTATTATTCACTTTAATCTATTTTAAGTCTATCTGTTCCTTTGCTTTTGCTCACCTAAAGATTTGGTGCTCCGTTACAAACCATGCTATCTTCTAAGTTGTGTAACAGATCTAAATGTAAATACCTGGAAATAGAAGCTGAAATCCTGATCTCGTCTCATATTCATCTTTTGATGTCAAACCCAAATGTTTTCAGTGTGCAGCAGAAATAAAGGAGTTGGCCTCGCTGTTCCAGTAGGTTTGGAGAGGACTGAAGCCTCTCGCTGCCGGAGGCTCATCTGTCGTCAGACCGACAGCTGATGGGTTCAGAGAAGTGATTTTGACGGCGTTTTTTGTAGAAAAAGGTTTTACTTGTTGTTAAAACTGCCACAATGTGTGATTGATGTTACCACCAGGAGGGACCAAAGCTGCACATACATAAACAGGAAGTTGCTTTTAGCCTAATCAGACTGACTTCATTTATTTTCACACCAGCACTGTTTCAGTGCAGCAACTTCATACGACTTCTACATGCACACCTCTCCTCAGCGGGGTCTGAGTGATGCACATGTGCCACTACAATACTCTCATTAATCCAATTTTACATAAAAACATGAAAAGAATTAAAATGCATTTCAGTGTGATTCTGATCGTATAGTTATAATTCCATATTGGCAAATTCTGGCCTGAAAAGTTATTTAAAAGACTAATTAATTACCCAACAGCGACAATGTTTGTATTTTATAAAGAACAATATTTAATTTAAACAGTGAACATAAACAGTCAGCTACACAGCATGCAATATTAAAATTACAAAATCATTAATGACAATAAAAAAAATACAAAAATAGAAAACAGCAAAAACAGTGAGGGAGCTCACCTACCTGTTCGAAGTAGAATAATTTGAGTACAGCAGCTTCACACTACTGGACTCCTTCATGCACCTGAGAGGAGAGAGGAGAAAATAACCTCATCAGAAACCACCTGCAGGCTCTGGATCTGTAAATTAGCATAAAACAAAGTGCTGCACTCTGTTAAAAACACTTTAAATACTTTAAACAAACACACTTCACTAAACCACAGAGTCTGTGAGATCTGTGAGCCTCACTAAGGGAAGTTTGAACCAACATTTGACCCCATTTATCCGCTCTATTATTAACAGGTTCATTAGTAAACACTCATTTCTCCTCAGCGGGGTCTCTGGCTACCGGAAGTGACGTCATCGTTAGACAGTCACAACAATAAAACAAGCTCCCGAAAAATACAAATACACATAAAAAAATGTATTATACATGAAAAAGATATAGCAAAATGTAAACAGAAATTAAAGGATGGACTTTTGTTGAATTATAAATCTATTATTTTAACACACCTGTTACATTTGGTAATAATAAACACAAATAAATATAAATAATAATAAAAATAATAAATAATAATGAGAGGGACAGAACATGATAAGTATCTATGTAAGCACTGAAAACAAGTATAATATAATATAATACTAAAATTAATATTTTAATTGTGGTGAACACTGGGACAAGTTGGTAGTGACCTTTTTTTGTTTTACAGATATTTATCAGGACTCGGGCCACCCGGCTTGAAACCGGGACGTCTGGTCTCCGTATACCTTGAGCTAACAGACATGTTGAGCTGATAAGTATTTTAAATCCAGCATCACATCCATGTTGACATGCTAGAAGTCTTCTTCTTCCCCACCTCTTTGGGCACAAGTGCAGCATATGTTGGCGTGTCGTGGCCACCTGTAGATCACTGCAGCTGTTGCATGCAGCGTGCACATATTGCTTCTTCATAACACTGCCGATCAAACTTTGACCCTCTTGCTCATACTGTATATCCTCTACACAGAGGATTGTGGGTCAGAATAGGTAGAAAAGCATGCTGCAAAATGGGGCCGGATGCTGATATTTTTGCCGTACTGCATTAGACGTACTACGTATTGGGCATACTAAATCTTTTTTATGGCATACTAAATAGTATGGTAGGACAGGTATTGGAACGCAGTGTGTATCATGTCCATGGATGTATTATGGAGAACTGGATACTGCGTTCAAAGATGACGCCCGATGAATACCTCCTATGAACGTTGCTCACAGGGTGCATATACCTCAAAAGCCTCGCAGGCTTCCTCACAATACCACATAGATTATGCTCACTAGCATCCATCTCCAGCCGAGCACACTGAGAGCGTGCACGCCCGAGACTTCTGCTGGTTCAGCTGGCTGACTTCCTGTACCGTTTAAAACAATTTATCCAAAACTCTTTCTGACATGTTTGGCGTCTTTAGGAAAGTTTGTGATTTTCACTTGAATTAGAAATTAGCAGTGAACAATGTCTGGCATGAGTTAGTAAAGATCGGCCCGCTGCCATATCAGTGGCTTTAAAACACCACGGAACAGGTGCTGAGAATGTGTGGTGAGCAGTAGATAGATTATTGATCCCACGTTGGGAAAGAGGGGTAAATAATGCTGAAAGAAAGTTGCGTTCTTCGGGCCAATGTTGGCACCACGGGGACTTTTATTATAAAAGCACAGTTCAAGATATCGTAGGGCTCCACACCTTTTAGGCTTAAAGTTAGTCTTTAGTTGTGTGTGACTCTGTCAACCTGGGGATTCTTTCACCAGATTTGCAACATGAAATAATTTCTTCTTTCATGCATTTTGACATAATTTCACTCATCATAACAAACACCATATTTGTGACCCATGCATGAACATGCAACAGCACTGTAGGACTTTCTTTTTTTTTTTTTAAATGAACCCTAGTCCAACTTTAGAAAAGCAGAATAAAATGATCTCTTCATAACTCAGAGGGATCCTTGTGTTAAATTTGTTTGAACGTATCTCAAAAACTTTTTGTATAAATGTGTCTCACCTTCCGTTGAGTTTCTCCCTAACGTGGGCCAGACGACCATGTTGAGATTTCTAACCTCTAACCAACATTAGCACCTGTGTTTGCACACTTCCACAGTTAGCAACACTGAGTGGCTTCATGGAAGATCAGTGCAATCGTTTTGGAGAACTGCTTCTGAGAAAAGCCGTTCTTACACAAGTGTTTCACCATCACTCCTGCTGCTGATTACCAAAGAGAGACCATCTCAGGTTAGCTTTCAGTTCTGTGTGCGTGTGTCTGTGTACCATTTTACCCATCAGAGCATCACTTCAAATGACCGGCTCCTTTTTAAAAAACAGAGATTGATTGATTGATTGATTGATTGATTGATTGATCGTCAGCCATGTGGCCTGATAATGTACGACGCCATCTAGCACCTGATCCAGGTGTTATGCCATTTTCTGTGACCCATAAGATTCAGTCTTGTGTTTGTGTCTCCGTGGGTTTAGGGCCTCTAGGTCAGGATAGAACCAGTGTGTTGAGACTTAACAACTTTTATTATGGTCTGCTGTTACACGTTAAGCTGGTTTCTTAAGTCAGTGTCTGCAGGCTGATCTCAGCTCATCTCGGGTAGTGGCACTCCACCCCGACGACGCCGCTCTGGCTCCTCATGATGGGACTCCTGCCGGACACTTTGGGGTTGTAGTCCAGCGTGAAAGCATAAACGAAGGTTCTCTCTGTCATCTAAAGAAAAGACAAACCCATTACTGGACTGACAGTGTATAATATTAATGCATTATAGGAATAAAAACCTCATAATACCAGTAGCGTGCTGCCACAGCCATGCAACTCGCTCTCAAAGACCAGCACATGAGACAAGCTGTCGATCTCAGTGGCTGAACAACCACCCAGCGTGATGTCCTCCGGATCTATCAGCCTGCCGAGGCCCAGCAGGTCCTGGCTCACTTCCACCTGGACCCGACTCTCCCCGCACCTCACAGCAACACGGTTGGTCGTCACCGGCTGCCGCAGTTCAAACTCAACAGGAGGCTTTTCTACTGAATCCACTGGATCTTCTGGAAACTTCCAGGTGAGCGGTTGGACCGCTGCCCGGAGCTGCTCGGCCTGGAGCTGCTCGGCCCGGAGCTGCTCGGCCTGGATCATGCCAGCTTGTTGAGTAGACTCCCTGGAGATCTCTCTCTCAGGTTCTGCAGCCGGCTCGACTTCCACCTCTTGTCCCCAGTAGGTCGGCTCTCTCACGCTGAGGAATCGAGCTCCGCTAAGCCCGACACATGCGAGCACAAAGCCAAACACAATAAGCTGCCCGGACCTCATTGTTGTTGCAAGCACAGAATTTTCTCTGCAGCTTTTCTTCGGCGTGAAGCAGACAAAGGAAGTGACTCCTCCCTGCTCCTCGTTATCTGGATCTTCTGCACACATGTGGCTCTCACAGCTGCACATCCTGACTAATTAGAGACAAACAGCAGAGACGGAACATAGAAAATAACATAATACAAAATGTTATCATTTAATAATGATCATAAATGAATCAAAGTAACAGTACATGTATTCTGTTGACATTTAGCTACTGATTACTTTGGATTTTATACACAAAACATGAGAGGATCTTATAAAACAGGGCTGCAACTAACAAATGTCATTTTCTTAATAAACCAATTCATTATTTTGTTTATTAAACATCAAACATTTGTGAAAAAAAATACCCAAAATATGCAGCTTCCCAGAGGCCGAGGTGACGTCTGATCAGCTGTCCAAATCATTTTCAATTTACACTAAAACAGAGATAAAAACAATTCTATTATAATTCAATCTATTATAAATATAATGTGTTGCTTTAACTGTGAAGCAGTATTTACTTTTTTCTCCAACTTGACCAGCCACATCATTTTACTTGTAATGGAGTATTTTTACATTATTGTACTGATACTCTTCTTTAGGTAAAATATCCGAGTACTTCTTCCACTGCTGAATAAATCCAAGAAAATTGTAATATATGAAAGATTTGACATCTATACATTTACAATTAATAAATAATCCAATATAACTAATTAACATCTGATGTATGACTGAATTACTTGGTGAACGTAACTGCTGGAAGATTTACTGATTACGAGTTTGTTTAGTTTAATTTATTTTTATTTATTTATTTTTCTGTACACTCACAAGCAACATACAACTGTGTTTACTGCAGCATGTTGAACTAGAGACACAACATGTAATGTTTGGATAACAAATTTCCAATTTTCTTGGACAAAAGTCACAGCATGACTCTGCCATTACATCTGCCTGCACCATGTAGCCTACATTTTATACCGCAATGAGACAGGAGACATGAGAGTTACCTTAAACCCTAATGCTTTGCAGAGTGAAATATGTGTGTGAGAGGGATATCCTTCTTTCTGTGTGTATGTGTGCGTGCATGCATGCTTGTGAGTGTGCATGTGTGTGTGTGAAGCTCACTGCCAGCAGAGTTCAGTCAGGCAGCTGCTGGACTCTGAAGGGTTTTTGGCAGTCTGTGTTTTATTATGTTGAGGACAAATCTCTGCAAAAGTAAACTTTACAGTCCAGCAGCAACAAAGCACTGAAACTACAGTAGAGTCATCAGATGTTCAGATGAAGTCCACGTCCTGCAGAGCAAATGGAACATGTTGGAGACCTGGCAAAACCTGCTGTTGTGTTTATATGGTTCTGCAGATAACAGTCACAGTTATTCACACTTATTTTAGGATGATTTTTTTTTTTCAAAGTTTCAAAGTAACTGGTTTTATTGAAGTAGCGATATCTATTTCAGCTCAAGCAGATGTGTGTGTGATGACGGGACAGGTGGTAGTGAGCGGTCCAACTTCCTTCACATCATTTGCAAAAGAAGCAGAATAATTTGTTTTGATGTGACAAGAAGAGACAAATATTCGAATTAAATAAAACTTTCTTTGATTTCTGAAGTCTTTTGTTTTTAGTTTGTCAGTTTCAAGAAATCCCTCTATGAAGTTTAGCCACACTACGTCATTTTGTGGTAGTACCTGGCAGTACAAAGCTTTACTGATTGGACCTTTAGAGTGAAGCTACACATGTAGAAACTAACAGTACATTGTTTGGAAGTCATGGCCTGGTGTCTCTAACTGACTTCATGTCAACAGTCTGACTCTGCAGCAGTTCTTTAGGCCTCCAGGAGCTCAGTACTGAACTGCAGAGAGCCTGTTAGAGCTGCAGCACGGTGCTGAGATGGCAGCTGTTTCCTTCTGCTGGCTCACAGGCTGAATGCCTGGATATCCTCAGACCTATTAAGTGATAAAGCTGTCAGCTGAGAGCTTAGCAGAACATCTCAGAGGAACGGGGGAGAGCTAGAGGGATGCTAATGGGGTGCTCGCTTAAATGACTTAAAAGGCCTCGAATGCACTTCGCCCAAATTACGACGGGACTAGCACATTATATATGTCAAGATTTGTCTATTGGGATGCTGCATGTTGTATAATCAGTGGCTGAGAACAAGATCTAGACTTTAGTCTTTGACTGCACAGAATGAAACTCTGCATCTTCTCTTAATGTCGGTGTAATCCAGGACTGCTGCTAAGTCACCATGTTCCTCTTCTTCAGCTCTCTGCTGCCATCTAACAGCCACACACAGTATGAGGATGTTATACTGAAACAGTAGAGGACCGACTGCTTGGACAGAAACACATCAGCACTGACATGTTGTGTTTCCTGCTGCACCATTAAGGGACAGTTGTGTCCTCATTCAGCTGTAACTCAGAGACTTTAATCCACTGTTAGAATAGAACGACCAGCATCGCAGTGCGTTATGGCACACATCTTCACTTTGTAAGTCAGACCGTATGTATCCTGACACATTACCATGCACACACATTATTATACAGCAAATGTATATTCATGCAGAGAAATTGCAAGAGAGAGAGAGTCTGTCTCGTACTACTGGACCAATCTACGTATGATCAATCTGGTGGTTGCAGTGATTCATAATTTTTGAAAAGCTATTTTATTGACTGTTTTATATCGTCATTGACTGCTCTGAACCGGCCGGTAGGGGCCGCAGGTGATCAACAACTGCTTCAGTAGCAAAAGGTATTTCTGGCAGTCAGCGAGGCTAAAAACCAGCCTTACCTAGTCTGTTCTGTTCTGTTCCACATGTTGGTCTTTTTGTCGTGGCTCAGAAACTGACATCCATAGAAAAGTCTCATTTTGAACCGAAGCATCTGCAGATTCATTTTATGATCCACTAAAGTTAGGCATGATACAAGAAGAATAAATCCCTGTTTTTTGTTATCTTCACCGCCGTCTTGACTGTAAGAAGGACAGGAGGGACAACTGAGTGAGATTCAGCTCTTCTTTGTTTGGGAGGAGAGAGGGAGACTCACCTGGAGGAGATCTGCACTCTGACTGTACCAGTTTTACCATGTTGTCAGTTCTCTGCAGTAAACTACATACAGATAGTGACCTCTTGTGGTCACTGAATGATTGTAGAAGTTAGAAGTCTGCTTTTAGGATGAGACCAAAGTGGGTTTCTGAGACATGTCAGCAGATGTGTTGTTGTTTGGATGGATTTTAAATTGCCTCCTGCAGCATCAGCAGGTTTGGAAAAAGGTTCCAAATTGTCAGTGAGTCTTTATTACTACCTGGACGAGTGTTTTCCTTCTATAACTTCCATTAACTATATCTGTTGTCTATTCTGCTTTTTAAGGGAGACAGCTGTTGATTCATAACATCTTTTAAGCCAAAAATGTTTCCTGTTGTGATTTTGCTGTATTTCTCTCTGCAGGCTAAACATCACCATCGGGACTCTCAAATGAAAAGCACTGATTCTCTTCATGTTCTAGTGCTTTTTTTTATTTGAAATTACATTTTGTTTACAGGCTGTTTTCTTCAATTGATCTGGAAGGAACCTCCATCGTATCAGAAGCAGATGACATGACTAACATCTATCAGACCGACACCCAAACCAACACAAACCTCCACATTCACTCTCCTGCTTCTCTTCACCGTCACACAGCTAATCGGTCACATCAGGGTACCAACAATAATATAATAATATCAATAATAATATAATAATATCAATAATAACTGTACAGCAGGTGAGCAAAGATCCTCAGTGTCTCCACTGTTGGCTGGTTGATTGTTCATCATATCAGTGAAGGAATATATATTGAAGAAAGGGAAAAAGTCCAGAGTGCTCGGAAGTTCAAATCAGTGTGCTGAAGGTGCTCTTTAGTGGGGACACAAAGGTTAAAAAAAGGGGGAGTCCAAGGCACTCTTCTGGCAAAAAATAAAAAGCCTTTATTCAAATGGCTATTTCATGATGAAATGCTAAAAACAATGCTGGTACATGTTCAGATAGAGCTGGTAATAACCCACGCGTAGCGGCACAAACAGCCTTCTTCAGGGTGTAACCCTCAGCACACAGCTTTCCCTTTTAGTGAGCACACAGACAACTGATGATTACAAACACCTGAGCAAGAGGCCAATAAACTCTCAGGTGACAAGAGCAAAATGTGGTCACTAGATGGCTCTACAGGATGTCAAGGAAGCAGAGAAAATAATGAAAATAAAATAAGAAAACATAAATATACAGATAACAAGACAGAAATAAGTAGTAATATATAACTGTTTATGGCAACAGTACTAGACCACATGCATAAGAGCCTAAAATCAGTTTCTTCATTTAGTCCTGGATATACTGAGGCCTTCATGTGGTGGATGTAAAAAGTTTCTCTCTGCAGTAATAATTTCAGTCGATCACCAACCCAAATGTTCTTTTTGATGGTTTCTAGACCTTCGTCTGGATTGCTATGTACTTTATAAAAGTGCTTAGCCATCGGGTAACTCAAATTAGCTTTTCTGATTGCATACTGATGCTCAGAGACTCTGTCTTTCAATCGTCTCTTTGTCCGGCCGATGTCAAAACAACCACAGGTACAGGATAAACGGTACACAACAAAAGTAGTTTTACAGTTAATGAACGTTTTGATGTCAGTCTTAAGGTCACTGAATTGTTTACACTCCTTTATATTGGCACAACGGTTGCAAAAGCCACATTTGTAGGTACCCTTCAATGATCGGTGAAGCCAAGTTTTATTATTATTATTATTATGGCTGGGCGCTAACCTGTCCCGTAGTGTAGCGGCCCTTTTGAAACCGATCTTAGGAGGGGCAGGAAAAACTTCTCTAAGTATAGGGTCACTTTTAATGAGATTCCAAATATATTGAAAATAGTGAGATGAATAAAAAAGTTAAGTATTGCTTGGAGAAGAAAAAGGTTTTTAGAATTAAGGAATTATAAATGGTGTTATATCAACAAATCTTTTATTCTGGAACAACAAGCAAAATACACATTTCCTCAAAAAGTGAATGTTAACCTGCAATAATGAAGAACGCAGAACAGAAGTTTAAAGTTGTTTGTGTCGTCGCTGACGGAGGACTTCTCATAGAAAATAAACACACAGCACATAAAAGTTAGAGTAAAGGGTTATCCTATATTTATCTTTAAAATATCTGAATAGAAAACAGGACAATGGAAATCATTGCAGCAGGATTGATTTGACGAAGGGACGTGGCGGTGTCTAGTTATAAAAGCCTCTCCAGTACCAGCAGGTACAGTTGAGTCCTGCAGCGATGAGCAGGATGACCAGCAGGGCGACGAACAGGCCCAAACCGATGATCGTGGCCACGACGGCCCAGATGAACGTCCTCTTGGACATGTCGATGAGGGGGGACTTGAGGGCCATCCGCACCCTGCGCGCCCGCCGGCGGTCCTGAGGAGGGTACCGGGCCAGGTTCACGCTCTCCATGCCCAGAGAGCGGACCAGGCACGCCCTCTGGTGGCTCAGCTGGTCGAAGGTGTGTTTACCGTGGTAGCGGCCCATACCGCTCTGACCTGGAGGGGTCACAAACAAAGTCTGCAGTCACGTCTTTTCAATTTAAAAACGGCATTTGAACGTCCGACCAGATGGGATAACTGTGGGGAGACTGACTGATATTCGGTAGTCATGCCCGGCCCGGGTTCTTCACATTAAAATCAGTCTACAGGCTGAGAGAGGAAACCCAGAAAGTCACGAAAGGTCAAATTTTTTAGGTTACAACCAAAACGATTTATACATGTAAAAAGTTACATAAAGTCCCTTTAATGTCACTGTGATTTGACCTGGAGTGGCTTCATCAGCATTACAGTACTAGAGGGGAAACAGGGCCATGCACTTCCCCCCATGATGAAGTCCAACTAAACATACAGACAATAATGCACTCTGAGTCAGTCTTACCAACACCACCGAACGGGAGCGAGCTGAGTGTGTAGTGCATCATGACATCGTTGACCGTCACTCCTCCACTTGTGGTCTCCTCGATCATCCTTTTTGTTGCCTTTGAGAGAGACAGGAGGAGAATAAGGGAGACAGATTAAGAGCATTAAAGGCATTAATATATCATCATCAACTAAAGATATAGAGGAGTAATGTCTACCTGAGTCCATGATATCAACATTAATATATCATCATCAACTATGTAAAGATATAGCGTCAGGGTGCAGCATCGCCCTGAAGGGGATTCTTTCACAACAATGACCCGCTAGCTGTACATTATCTCTCTTATTACACGGCTACTTACTTAAGAAATCAAAAAATTGATACAAAATCGATCCTCCAGAGTCCGACATCAGAGCTGCGCCCATAGCAACGGTCTGTTATACATAGCAACGGTCTGCTATACGTAGCAACGGTCTGTTATACGTAGCAACGGTCCGTTATACGTAGCAACGGTCTGTTATACATAGCAACTGTCTGCTATACGTAGCAACGGTCTGCTATACGTAGCAACGGTCTGTTATACATAGCAACGGTCTGCTATACATAGCAACGGTCTGATATACGTAGCAACGGTCTGTTATACATAGCAACGGTCTGTTATACACTGCAACAGTCTGTTATACGTAGCAACGGTCTGCTATACATAGCAACGCTCTGTTATACGTAGCAACGGTCTGCTATACATAGCAACGGTCTGTTATACGTAGCAACGGTCTGCTATACATAGCAACGGTCTGTTATACATAGCAACGGTCTGCTATACGTAGCAACGGTCTGTTATAGAGAAATTACAGACCGCAGAACGCCGTGATTGACCAATCAGAATCGAGTATTCAACACAGCCGTTTAATAAAGAGGAGTGATGTCTACCTGAGCTGAGAATGAAGTCTCTCTCCCTCTGTGTGTGTTGTAATCGGAGCTTCTCTGTGCTTTTAGTGCATGTTAGCGCTCGTGAGCGTGCCCCACTGGCTCGCTCACGGCCGCCGCTCTGCACTGCTCTCATACGGCAGTTACAGCTAATAACGCCGTCCCGACCTGCGGTAATGTCATGGAAGCGTAGCGCCCACCCTCCGGTTCCCCCTCAGGTTAACACTGTTAGCTCTGTTAGCTCTGTTAGCGCTGTTAGCACCGTTAGCTGTGAGCACCGTTAGCTGTGAGCCGTTGGCTCAGCCGTCTCCATGTTGAGAGCCGTGTGGAGGCAATAGAAATTCTCTTCTCACCTTTAAACATTAAAACATGGTTTACATCCCTTCGCTCCTCTTCTTCTCACCTTCTTGTCGGAGCAGAAGATGTAGAGTGCCAGAGGTTTCTCTCTCTCGTTGATGAAGCGGATGGCATCGTCCATGTCACTCACGGTCACGATGGGCAGCAAGGGGCCGAAAATCTCCTCCTGCATCAGCCTGGAGTGGGGGGGCACGTCCTTCAGCACTGTTGGGGCTGCATGTACAATAAACAATGAATATAGATTTCACACAACACTGACTTATTCACTAAGTCACTGTGTGTTCGTACCGATGTAGCGCTGTGAGGCGTCACTCTGTCCTCCCACCACGGGGGTGTAACCCTCCATCAGACCCATCACTCTGTTGAAATGACGCTGGTTGATGATTCGGCCGTAGTCCGGCGAGCATTTGGGATCAGCGCCATAAAATTCCTGGGATGGATCAAAAGGTCTTGATAAAACTCTTCTCGACTGTGCAGTTTGGTTAACAGTAAGATGTTTAGATGCTCAGACGGGTTTAAAGGCCGGTACCAGTAGAGTTAGTCGGATGCGTTCCACCACTCGGCCCTGGATGCAGGGTTCACACAGGATGAAGTCCGGAGCGATGCACGTCTGACCACAGTTGGCAAACTTTCCCCACGTGATACGACTGCACACAAACCAGGGATGGAAGAACATATTCACAGTGTTCATTTAGCTAGTGAACAATGTGTGTGTGTGTCAGTGTTTTAAGCTTTGAGGACGTCACATCCAGGTACATTTATGCATGTGTAGCTGCAAACTGCTAAATGAATCCATTCAAAGCTGAAGGATAATGACAGTGGTCTGTATGTTCCGTCCTCTTAAACCACAAATGTGAATACATTTGCATTGTTTTCAACCCTTTTCCAAATCACTATGCAAGTTTTACAACCACTGGTTTCCATGTGTTTCCCTACACTTTAAAAAAGACTTGCAGAGACTTGCTGGATATACAGTAAACATCACCATGACACACTGACATCTGGTTATTTGGTCACCCAGAATCATTGCAGTGACAATAAAATTCAGAAGATGTAAACACAACATTTGATTTTATTGGACTTAGCTTGTTTTTTTTTGTGTGCAAAAATGAGCTTTCTTCTAATATCAGATGAGTAAAGTGGCAGCATTATCACGGTATACAGTAACTGCCTGTCAGTGGCAATTTCAATTTGGAGTATAGAATTTCAACATTTGTAATATAAATAAACTGCTTTCTGAATCTATTTTATGTAAACAATAGCAGGGATGATGTGGTTTTTGTAGGCCAACAGGAAGTGATCATCGCCCTGGTTCCCTAACAGCCAATGGGATTGTTCCATACTTGTTAAAATACTATCTCATTTCCTGGTTCTAGGACTGATTCCTGCATCACTCTATAAACACTTATAAGACAGGGAAACTGTGTCTACCTGTCTGATTTCTCCTGTGTCATCCTGCCCCTAGCGACCATGCTAGCAACAGGCACGGCATTTTGGTAACTAGTTAGTTAGATAGAAATAACGTTAGCTATAGCTAACTCCATAAATACAGTACTAGACTGTTGTTGGCCAAGTGGAGCTGCTGCAAGCTGGATTGCTCCCATCAATGTTTTAAATATGACCGTTTGTCTCCTTTAAGTGCTGAAAACTATTGATACCAAAGTCAACTATATGCCTCCAATAGATCATTCACCTCACTATTCCATAATAACACTTAATCATTATCGCTTCAGGTTAGTGATAATGACTGCAGACATATCAGCTGTACTGCTGCCTCTTTGGTCAAAGTGCTAAACCTCCACAGTTCTGTATTCTTAGCAGAAAACACGAGGCCAAATTGGCCAAAGACCCCCCTCTGTGCGTGACCACCGGTGATTATGGGCTACTGTGATGAGTGGCGTGTTACCGGCAGGCGATTCTGATGTCACAGTCCTTGTCGATGTAGCAGGGGCTCTTCCCCCCCAGCTCCAGGGTCACCGGGGTCAGGTGACGAGCCGCGGCCTCCATCACTACTTTCCCCACGGTGCCGCTGCCCGTGTAGAAGACGTGGTCGAACCTGAGCCTCAGCAGCTCCTGGGTCTCTGGCACTCCACCTGTAACCACCGGGTACAGATCCTGCAAGTAAAGACAATCAAGTTTTGTTTATCATATTTCTTTTTCATTTTTTAATATACAACTATGTCTGAAAATGACTGGCACCAGCGTTCCTGACAGATTCAGTGTGATGTTAGTCCCTGCTGATGGAGGGAGGCTCCTCATACAGAGGCCACTCGGCCCCGGACTCAAACACATCTGTGATGTGTTGGTATACCAGGCTTTGACATTACAGCAGCTCTGAGCATTATTCCATCAACAATAGCAGCCGGTGTTCAGACCTTGTCCAGATAGCGAGGCAGCAGAGCCCGGAGGAGGAGGGACGAGTACTCGCTGAGCTCTGACGGCTTCACCACAGCTGCGTTGCCTGTCCAGAGAGAGAACACAGGTTTCTGTGAATTTGAATGAGATCACTGAGTGACGAGTAGGAGGCTGAGAATGCTGTCAAAGTTCACACCGGAGACATTTCTCTCTCAAACTTGTGCTGCAAAATGCAAGTTTGACCAACATGTATATTTAAAGTCATGAACTGATATTTTATTATGTTTATTATTTTATTATCTGTTATCTCAATATTTGATCATTATCCCTTAAAGCTACGACAAGATTTTGGCGGTTCCTGTGGACAAAGGCGGTCGTGTTCCCGAGCACCAGAGCAGGAGGAGCAGCAGGTGAAGCGAAGCCTGATATGGGCAGGTCGCTGCCGGAGGAGTCTGAGCTGAGGGAGTTTCAAATAGTTTTGTGGCGCTACTGATTCCCCCAGACTTCAGTTGATCAGGCAGAAGACTGAGAACCAGTTCCCATCCACATGAAAATACTAAATAAAATGCCTCCTTAATAATTATAATAATAATGAACAAATGCCTCTACAATAACAAACAAATAAGGAAACTGAAATATTGCTTTTTACTTTTCCTTCTACCCTCCTTTAAAGTTTCCCCAAATGAAATAGACCAAAAGAAACGGGTATAAAGGGGTTTCAGTGAAAATCAACAAATAGAATAACAAAATAAAGCCTGCAGACGCTAGGCTATCGCTAGGCTATCACTAGGCTATCGTGAGGCAAGATCTTTGCACGAATAGCACCTAACCGTCCTGATGCAGGTAACCTAACTGAAGGGTGTTTATTTAGTGTTTCCCCCACTAGGATGGTCGACACTCTCTCAATCAGCTAAACACAACAGAGCTCAGGAACCTCAGAAGGGCCTAAAACAGAGCAGAGTTTCTGGCTTGGCTGATAATAGATGTTGCAGTTAGTGAAGGATGGATCAGAATGATGCTGGCTGTGCAGCAGTTTCCCTCCTCTCTTAAGCCCAGCAGAAAGGGGCGTCGTCACACCCTGATTGGCCGAGAGGAGAACGCACCAAACTGCTCTCAACTATCCTTTAAGAGCCAACAGGTGACCTGAATAACCCTCCAATCACTCAGTGATTCAACCAAAAAAAAACACACCTGGGAAACGAGCAGCAAGCACCAGAGAATGGACGGCTGCCACAGTTTTGTCTGATTTTGCGGGGAATCGGACCCGATGACAGGCATTAACGAGATTGGGAGCATTTCTATTGCCTCTGCATGGCTCTCAACATGGCGTCAGCTGAGCTGGCAGCTCGTAGCTAATGATGCTAACAGCGCTAGGAGGGTTGGTTCTACGCTTCCGCGGCGGTACCGTTGGTCGGGACGGCGTTATCAGCTGTAACGGCCGTATAATATATTAACGCTGTGACAGCATAGACCCAGGTAGACATCACTCCTCTATATCTTTACATAGACAATAGTTGATGATGATATATTAATGCTCTGATATCTTATAGAGAACCTTTAAGAGTAACTATATAGAAATATCCAATATTCTTGCTGATGATCTCCATGTAGCAACTTTAAATAAGGGTATATATATTACATTATTCACCCCAAAAGAGTGAAAATGGCTAAAAAAAAATGCCATAATCTCTTAATCTATGCACACACCTGTTATAATATCAATCAAGAATAGTGTACATTTCTCAATATAATTCTATACATGCATTATATTTTTACAATGCCCGAGGTAGAAGCGGAATTAGCATTTTCCTAATCTGTGGAAAACATAACAAAAGGCTGAACCTGAATTGTAATAAAGGCAAAAATGTAATTTTTGTTATGATGCAGAATAAAGTGATTTGATTCCCTTTTTTCTTTTTTTTTTTAAATTACTCCTGCAAGTGAATACTGACATAAATGTGGGGTGTTTGAAAATAAAAAAGTCAGACTACCTCCCCTCAGCAAAAAGAAAAAATAAACATAATAACCCTCCATCCCTGTTCATTTGTGCACAGCTTAGCAAGTGACTATTACACCTTTATCATTTTTATCAGTGCATGGACTTTGGTGACCACACAATCCTCAATCACCCAACTTCACCCTGAGCAGAGGACTAATCAGCAACGACTGAAAACACCAAAAAGATTGCAGGAGAGTTCTGGAGCTCTACACAACTCCATCTAAGTAAAGAGTCATTGAGGGGCTGCAGACAGAGTGGTTCCCTACCTGCAGCGATAGCTCCCACCAGGGGCAGCAGGGTGACGGCCCAGGGATAGTTCCAGGCCCCGATGATGAGCACCACTCCCAGAGGCTCTGGCTTCACGTAAACCTCGTCTGATATGGTGAGGAGGGTCTTCTCTACCGGCCGAGGAGCCGCCCACTGTGCCAGTTTCTCTATAGCCAGCTTGATCTCGTTCTCAATGCCGATCAGCTCCAAGAGCGGTGTGTCGTACTGGCTCTGCAGGAAACCCAACACACATTAAAGGTCCCATATTGTAAAAAGTGACATTTTCATGGCTTTTATATTATAAAGCAGGTTTAAGTTCTATATAAATACTGTGAAAGTATTGAAACGCTTAATCCACAGAGAAATACACACACAGCCCGTATTCAGAAACTGAGCTTTTGAAACAAGCCGTCAGGATTTCTGTCCATTTGTGATGTCACAAATCTACAATATTTAGACCATTTCAAAGTTTTAAACGTAAACATTCTAAATGGGTCCCAGTTTATTTCCTGTTGCAGTGAATGACATCAGCTGACAGGAAGTAAACATGGACCCAAGCTGTTGCCTAGCAACACAATTCTGTTGCAATTCCGTTGAAATGCGCTAAAACGGAGCGTTTCAGACAGAGGGTGAATACAGGTATATTCAAGCAGACAGCATGAGGAAAATAAAGTTTTTTTTTTAAACATTAAAGTATTTAAACATGTTCGAGTAGAAACCCAAAATACAAGTATGAACCTGAAGATGAGCATGATATGTCCCCTTTAACACTTTTACGTTACAGGTTACATGCAGTACTGTGCTCCACTCACCCTGTTGATGTCCTGTTTGAGAGCAGTGGCGATCTCAGTCTCTTTCTCAGTGATCATCCTCTGCAGGGCGTGAAGCTGCTGCAGTCTGAACTCCAGAGGTCGAGTCCTGCCGCTCAGGAAGGCCTCCTTGGCCCGCTGCACCGCCTGCCTCTCCATATGAGGACAGCAAAGAGCCGCTGGGAACTGTAGGAGCAAGGCAGCAGGCTGGTCTGTTTGGAACATACAGTAACAATAGTCAAGTTCTTCTGAGCACAATGAACCATCAACATGACCTGGTGTGACCTCTGTTCTCTGCACAGTCCAGCAGGGCCGGTCAAAGCCTTTCTGGAGGCCTCATGGGCAAATACATGACTGCCTCCCTTACTCAGCACACATGTAGAACTATGAAGTGCTGCAGGAATCAGTCCTGAAATCTGGAAATGAGTTAGCATGTTAGCACTGCCGGTTCCCTCGTCTGGAAGTCAATGAGTTTCTAGTTAGATGTCAGAAATAAGGTCTGTGGTTATCACAAGCTGAAGACATTTTAACGCTTTGTTCTACGACATAAAATACGTCAGTAAATATCCCACTTGTGAATTTTGAAGCTTCAGCGGTTGCTAACAAGTGGCTAAAGGAGACTACAGAGGTTGTTGGGGACATTAAGCGTCATCACTCGTCCTCCTTTACAGCCTCGTTGTGTTTATACTCGCGCTCATGTGACCGTGGTGTAGTTTGTTTGTAGCCTTACGATAGCTCTTTACTTCTGGTGATTGCATTCACACCGCAAAAATCATAAAAGTGGTGTTCAATTGTGGAGATTATCTTGCTGAACAAAATGTATAAGTATCATAAATGCTTGTTTCCCACAGAACTTATTTTGGAGGGAACCAGGGTGATGCTAACTTCCTGTTAATGGAGGGAACCAGGGAGATGCTAACTTCCTGTTAGTTGAGGGAACCAGGGAGATGCTAACTTCCTGTTAGTGGAGGGAGCCAGGGTGATGCTAACTTCCTGTTAGTGGAGGGAACCAGGGTGATGCTAACTTCCTGTTATTGGAGGGATCCAGGCAGATGCTAACTTCCTGTTAGTGGAGGGAACCAGGGAGATGCTAACTTCCTGTTAGTGGAGGGAACAAGGGTGATGCTAACTTTCTTTTAGTGGAGGGAACCAGGGAGATGCTAACTTCCTGTTAGTGGAGAGAACCAGGGAGATGCTAACTTCCTGTTAATGGAGGGAACCAGGGAGATGCTAACTTCCTGCTAGTCGAGGGAACCAGGGAGATGCTAACTTTCTGTTAGTTGAGGGAACCAGGGAGATACTAACTTTCTGTTAGTGGAGGGAACCAGGGAGATACTAACTTTCTGTTAGTTGAGGGAACCAGGGAGATACTAACTTTCTGTTAGTGGAGGGAACCAGGGAGATACTAACTTTCTGTTAGTTGAGGGAACCAGGGAGATACTAACTTTCTGTTAGTTGAGGGAACCAGGGAGATACTAACTTTCTGTTAGTGGAGGGAACCAGGGTGATGCTAACTTCCTGTTAGTGGAGGGAACCAGGGAGATGCTAACTTCCTGTTAGTGGAGGGAACCAGGGTGATGCTAACTTTCTGGTTGTCCTTAATATGTCATCCCTGCACCGCTCTATAAGGTCACCTACAATTAAACAAAACAGGGCACTTAACAGTCTTATTGGATCTCAATATAAGTGATGCACAAAAGATAACACAAGTAGCACAGTGTGCATAGTTACACAACATAGCAAACAGCAAATTAACACATTTAAACCAGGTATATTTTTGGCACAAAACAACTGGTCAAAATGTGTACTGTGTAAAACAAATATTAAAACAGTTGAAAGAAGAAAGTCAGATAACTATAATGTCTGCTCAGTCAAATAGTTTTTAAGGAAAGTAGACCAAAAGATGACAGAAAAGATATCCACACACTTAGATCTCTGCAGTATTTCACTTTATTCTAAGCTTTCTGTCTGTCAGACCTTCATCAGAGCATAACATGGTTCAACAAAGGACAGGCTGGTAGAAATAACCAATCCCATTCTAATCATTGGCAGTATGCAGTTACACCTTTGCACACCTTGGTGGTAGAAGCTCCACCTCTTGGGAAGTGTAGTTCTAGTAGAGAACTGTGAGGCATACAAATAGATGCCATATTTGTTTTATAATAAAAAAATACATAAAGGGGTGGAAAAAAACATATATAATCACGAAGCACCTAATAGTAATAACATACATTTTCATCACATAGTAAATGAGGCTTTGAGGAGGATCATAAATCAGAGATCCCTATAAGAAAAAACACACATCTCAAATAGGATCTCAGAAAAAGTAGGAAAGGAAAGTAGACTACAAATATAAATAAAATACAGGCTAATGTTTCCTCAAGTACTCCCTCAGATATCATTGTGTACAAATATGGAACACCAAAATACATGTTATCAAGAGCTCGTTATCCTTAGAAAATTTTAAAAGGAAATTATCATCACATTTAATTCATGATGTCTAATTATCTTTTCCTATGTTTAGATATATTTTCTTTTTCTCTGTACTGTTTTTTATGTCATTGTTTTTATTGGATTGTTTTCCACTGTTTGGTTAGTTTTTCTGCTCATATTGTGTGCTTTAACTTTTGTTGTATTTAAAATTATGTTACTTTATTTCAAATGTTGTTATTGTTTTTTTTTCTCCTGGGCTTAGGGGGGGGGGGGGTCCTTTGTATAAGCCTGTGGCTTCTTGACCTCTCCTGACACATTTCTTGTTTGTTTTTTATTGACTGGATTTTGTGCGGTTTTATGTGTGTGCAAATAAATTACACTTATATTTAATCAGATTTGTTTTTTCTATTTCTTCTTAAATAAAAAATAAACAATGACCTCCGCTGACCTTTTTAGGATTCGATTCAAATAAAAAAACTTTCAAGATCTTTATCAAAATGCTCAAATCCATAAACTTTTGTTTTTAAAATGAAGTTTTCAACAGTAAAGCCAGTACACATACAGTATGATATAAAGGTAACCATCATTGTGAGAGAACCTCTAACAGACTTCCTACCTGCAGACTAGACCCTCTCATGTTGGAGTCCAGTCTGCTTCAGTCTCTCCCTGTGAGTCTGTAGCTGGAGGATCACATTATATCAACATCATCTGATCCCTTTAGTCGCTTGATTCAGAGAATTAGAGTTAAGAAGAAGTTAAGTAGACTCACCTGTAGACTCAGGTACACCTGCAGAGGATCCTCTATTAAATACTGGTCCAATAATCCCTCACTGATCTGATCTGAAAGCGGTTCAGATGTCCGACACGCTGCAGGCTAACTGACTGACTGAGTCTCATTGTACTGTGGTCAGCAGTCAGGCTGCTCTGGGATCAGTTTACAGGGAAGCTTGCTCACTGTAACCAGCAGCTTCATTCAGACCGAGACCCTCGATAACATCAGGACCCCCCCCCACACACACACACACACACACATTCAGTCACAGTTCCACGTTTTAATACCATAACTGTACCTATATTAATATATATTAATATATATTAATATTGTACCTTATACCTGGTTAGAGCTGCTGTAGTTCACTTGCGTGTGTTTCTTGTTTTACAGCCTTTAGTTGAGCTAATTTTTTACTCAGACCGTCATCATGGAGGTCAATGTATCTTAATAACAGCATAGCAGCCGTGTCATAAATTACAATAACCTTGGGATCATGTTAATAATATGCCACTGTTAAGATATATCAAACCCATAAATCAGTTGTGTAGCCTACAAAGCTAAAAAAAACAATGGAACAAAAACTCAACAGCCAAACAATCGTTTATAACTGAACTTTTTTGTTGATACATAAGTGCAGAAAGAACAACAGAACTGACATCAGATTATTTAAAAGCAGATTCTAAAAGAAAACTCTCCATTTACCACGTTAAATACAAATATTACAGATTATATTGCTGTAAACTTAACAATAAAAACGTTGATAGCAGCTTATGATGTAACAGAAATGAAATGCAATAAAAGGACAGAAATCAGTCAAATATGTCAAATGAGAAATGTTATGGACCAGTATTTCAGTGCAGGTGAGGAGTCCATGCCGCTGATCCAGGATCAGCTGCACCTCCTCTTTCTGCTCCTCCACCTCATCACAGGAATCTCTGCAAGACACACGACATTAAGAGTAAAGAGACCGATGAAATACAGAGATAACAACAGATAGTTTAACTGTTCACAGAAGCACAACAAGTGTGGATGTCAACAAAGGTGGTGGTGGTGGGGGGGGGGGGGACACCAAAACAAAAGAGGCCATTTAGCAGAGGAGAGTGAAGCATGCTGGGTAATTAAAGGGAGGGTAGATGAGGGGGCATTATGTGGTTAGATTTCCTGGACAACACCACACATTGTCTGCCGGAGACAAAGCCATTGTTGTGATGAGGGTACGGGCCTGTAGGATTGTGGGTATGTGTGTGTGTGTGGTGGGGGGGGGTAAATACTCATATCTGGTTATCTTGAGAAACTCTATTCGTCATTATTTAAAAAGGTTGTAAACAGTCACACAAATATCCCACTGTTACAAAAACACACGTCTCTCTCTAAAAGCTCATATTGTTTCAGTTGTTACATAAAACATAATCGTTTCCTGTTATTAAGCTGAATATGGTCCAATCACTTATTACTGAATATACAGTTTTAACCTTGGCTGGGACATCAAAGTGTGTCAATTATTAACAAAGAATTAACACAGAGTCATTAGTGACATCTAATGGTGGGCAACACATTAGGATCTATTGTTTATTATTACATCATGCAATTAAATGAAACCTAGTATTCCAACTTAAAGTACTAAAATAAATAATGTTTCTGAATAAAACAAACCTAGTAGCCTAGTTAATGAACAGATTACATACAATATAAATTACCCCTCCAGTTATTTACTGTAGTTATTGGCCGACTTGTTAGAATTTTAACACGGAGAATCATTTGCTCATTTGAAGAAATGCATTTTTTGTACTAAAAAAAAAATTCGGTAACGCTTTATATTAAAGTCCTTGTAATAAGCATCAGTCAATAGGTAGTGAAAAAAAAAAAACTTAAACTTTATTGCAATCATCATATATATACAAGTACATACAGGATATTGCTCTAAGATTTACATCTTTAGTAGGAACCAATGAGTTTGGGGCCGAGAGCCACAGAGAGTAGAGAAGTCAGAAAGGTTTAAGAGACTGACAAACACATCTCTAGTTATGTCTTATCTTTTATTACAGGAAAGTGCATGATGTGGCAATCGAAGGCAACAGTAGTCTTACTAGCAGCAACATTAGAAGCAACATTGGTCATTTTGATGTCAACAAAGCTTTACGTTACTGTCTCTGGCGCTTGGGTTGATTATTAACCAATGGTGTGAGAGTATGTCAGGCTTGTTGTTCAAAACATTACACAAGACATTGGAAAGTATTTTAAGGTGAAGTAATCTGATACTCAATCTGCATTGTAATTGTTTTCATACTCTCACAAAACCTTTAAAACTATGTTATTGCTTTTTATGTTATAAAAATAAATCATGTTGATGCTTCATTTTACAGGTCGTAGTTTCCTAGAAAGGAACTGAGCTGTATCCGTAAATTCACAGGAAGGTAAGTAAAGTCATTTTGTACTAATTACAGGGAAGATGGAGACCGTGTCCAACAATTAATTTAGTCCCATCAACGGCTGATCTAGAGAGTCTTTCAGTTATTTCAGTCTTGAGGCAAGCATTGCATTTCAACACATATACAGAATATGTATGTAATGTCCAATCATTAATGAATAATGAATAAATATTTAATTGGATTAAATGCATTGTTTCAAGAAAATTCCTTCTTATAAACTGAACGCAACTCACTAAACTCACATAAATGTCTCAGAGCGCTCATCTCCCTGTAATTAGTACCAATTTCAGGAAACTTCCTAAGAAACTACAGACGTGTAAAATAAAACATTACCGATATCAAAGCAAAACCTCTCATCGCTCTGTGGACCGGACTGGTGTATTTTAGTTCCTTTACCTGAACCACAAACGCTGCCAAGCCAGCGAACATGGCGAACAGTGCCCAGCGCCGCAGCCTGCACACATTGACCTGCTTGAGCAGGAAGAAGCGAGCCCATCCCAGCTTCTTGGCCGTGTGGGGGGGGTAACGCATGCTGTTGACTGCCTCCATCTTCAGCTGCTTGATCAGGCAGCTGCGCAGGTGGCTGAGCTGGTCAAAGCTGTGCCGGCCGTGGTAGCAGCCCATACCGCTGTTCCCTGGGGGAGAAGAGGGAGAAGAAGTCAGCTACAGATGTGTGTGTGTTTCAGCTTTTATTCCTCCACACAGCTGCAGGTTGGTTTAACTGTTACACGCTCACCAACTCCTCCGAAGGGCAGAGCGCTCACAGTAAAGTGCACCAGACAGTCGTTGGCCAGCAGAGCTCCGCTGGACGTCTCAGCGATCACCCTTTTGATCAGCTGTTTATCACACAGGAACAGGGCGGGTCAATCAGACAGAGCATTGTGGGTACAATCTAATCAACATGGGAAAAATATCTAAATATTAACTTGAATAACGGGAAACAAACGTCTGCTGGCAGCGTGTTTACCTTGTTGTCGTGGGAGAAGACGTATATAACCAGAGGTTTCTCTCTCTCATTAATAAACTGGATGGCCTCGTCTACACCGCTCACTGTGATGATGGGCAGCAGAGGCCCGAAGATCTCCTCCTTCATCACTTTGGATTCCCCCGTCACATCCTTCAACACAGTCGGGGCTACAAGGAGACAGCAGGAAGAAGAGGCTCACTATAAGTACTCATACTGCTTTATATACAGTGGACAAACAAATCACAGGTAGTGTAGTGTTCATTATAAAATATATGTGTGTACTCTATAAATGTTATGGAAACAACTATAATGTAATCAACATTTTACATATAGATGAGAGGGGGTTTGGGAAAGGGATATATGTTAAAGGAAAACTTCATTATTTCAGGGCTCTTTCACAAGCCAACATTTAGTCCGTTTTAATCCAACTCTGGAACGGTTCGTTTGGGCAGTTGTGAACTCAGTTACTCGTACTCTGGTGTGGACCAAAATAACTGGTCCGAGACGAGACCGCTTGTGAGAGGTTACAATCCAGTAGGCAAAAAACATGCAATAATTAAGATCAGTGTATATGATAGAATACTGATAGCTTGCGAATAGCTACCAGTAGCTCGCGAATAGCTACCAGTAGCTCGCGAATAGCCACCAGTAGCTCACGAATAGCTACCAGTAGTTTGCGAATAGCTACCAGTAGCCCGCGAATAGCTACCAGTAGCTCGCGAATAGCCACCAGTAGTTTGCGAATAGCTACCAGTAGCTCGCGAATAGCCACCAGTAGTTTGCGAATAGCTACCAGTAGCCCGCGAATAGCTACCAGTAGCTCGCGAATAGCCACCAGTAGTTTGCGAATAGCTACCAGTAGCCCGCGAATAGCTACCAGTAGCTCGCGAATAGCTACCAGTAGTTTGCGAATAGCTACCAGTAGCCCGCGAATAGCTACCAGTAGCCTGCGAATAGCTACCAGTAGCTCGCGAATAGCCCCCAGTAGTTTGCGAATAGCTACCAGTAGCCCGCGAATAGCTACCAGTAGCTCGCGAATAGCCACCAGTAGTTTGCGAATAGCTACCAGTAGCCCGCGAATAGCTACCAGTAGCCCGCGAATAGCTACCAGTAGCTCGCGAATACCCACCAGTAGTTTGCGAATAGCTACCAGTAGCCCGCGAATAGCTACCAGTAGCCCGCGAATAGCCACCAGTAGTTCGCAAATAGCCACCAGTAGTTCGCAAATAGCCACCAGTAGTTCGCAAATAGCCACCAGTAGTTCTCGAATAGCCACCAGTAGCTCGCGAATAGCTACCATAATACTGGTAGCTCGCGAATAGCTACCAGTAGCTCGCAAATAGCCACCAGTAGTTCGCAAATAGCTACCAGTAGTTCGCAAATAGCTACCAGTAGTTCGCAAATAGCCACCAGTAGTTCGCAAATAGCCACCAGTAGTTCGCAAATAGCCACCAGTAGTTCGCAAATAGCTACCAGTAGTTCGCAAATAGCTACCAGTAGTTCGCAAATAGCTACCAGTAGTTCGCAAATAGCTACCAGTAGATCGCGAATAGCTACCAGTAGTTCGCAAATAGCCACCAGTAGTTCGCAAATAGCTACCAGTAGTTCGCAAATAGCCACCGTGAGTTCGCAAATAGCCACCAGTAGTTCGCAAATAGCTACCAGTAGATCGCGAATAGCTACCAGTAGATCGCGAATAGCTGCCAGTAGTTCGCAAATAGCAACCAGTAGTTCGCGAATAGCTACCAGTAGTTTGCGAATAGCTACCAGTAGCTCGCGAATAGCTACCAGTAGTTTGCAAATAACTACCAGTAGTTTGCAAATAGCTACCAGTAGTTTGCAAATAGCTACCAGTAGCTCGCGAATAGCCACCAGTAGTTTGCAAATAGCTACCAGTAGTTTGCAAATAGCTACCAGTAGTTTGCAAATAGCTACCAGCAGATCACAAATAGCTACCTGTAGTTCGCAAACAGCTACCAGTAGATCGCAAATAGCTACCAGTAGTTTGCGAATAGCTACCAGTAGTTCGCAAATAGCTACCGGTAGCTAGCAAATAGCTACCTGTAGCTAGCGAATAGCTAGAGCGTGAAGATGGGTGGTGTGTGATCAGTTGTGGTGGGCCGGTCTGGGTCAAAATGCCAAGGCCCATTTTTGGTCCCAGTCCAGCCCAGCCCTGTTTCAAGTCTACAGAGTAATGATACTCAGTATATAGTAGTATTCCTTTAAGGAGTCTTAGTCACTATGTCACTGAGCATAGCCACTTCAAGAAGTTCATCAACACCATGAGGCATACCACCAATAAAATATAAAGTTATCCGCTGGCCTCTTGAGCTAACCACTACCACAACACAACCTTAGATGCTTGCCTAATAAAGTAAAAATTCTTTTTAGCGACCACTTGCTCAAACACACCATGTACCTATGTAGCACTGGGATTCATCACTGCCTCCACCGACAGCCACTGTGCTCCCCTCCATCAGAGCCATGAGCCTCTTAAAGTGACGCTGGTTGATAATGCGTCCGTAGTCCTCGAAGGTTTCTGGATTATCTGTGTAAAACTCCTGCAATGTGTGAAATGAAAAGATAAATCATGTTCAGATTACTTATAATCTCCTTATTAAAGACAATTTATAGATTGTAGGAGAAACGTTTATCCTGTTTTTCCTTCATGTTATGGGAAACAATAGTTCAAACTATGGTTTATACTGTTCTAATATGAGAAATAGACCAATAATACATTTAGATTACATTACATTTAAAGCACATGGGTATACAATAGTTTTGATCAAGATACTTGGGATTTAAATGATCATGTTTTACATTCAATCTATTAAGATTATTCCAAGTAAATTACATTTTAGTGAAACCTGAGTCTCTCCTTTCACCTTTGACCTCCTGAAATTTCAGATTCACATCTGATAATAATGACTTATCACATGGCTGTGTTGAATACTCAATTCTGATTGGTCAATCACGGCGTTCTGCGGTCTGTTATTTCTTTATAACAGACCGTTGCTATGTATAACAGACCGTTGCTATGGGCGCAGCTCTGATGTCGGACTCTGGAGGACCGTTTTTGTGTCAAAATATTGATTTCTTCAGTGAGTAGCCGTGTAATAAGCGGGATAATGTACAGCTAGCGGGTCATTGTAGTGAAAGAATCCCCTTCAGGGTGATGAGAGACCTGTCGGGGATTCTTTCACAACAATGACCAGCTAGCTGTACATTATCCCTTACATATTACAATCCTAATTTTAGACCAACCTTGATGCACTTCTTGATCTCTTCCACTACTCGGCTCTGGATGGAGGGTTCACACAGGATAAAGTCTGGAGCGATGCACGTCTGGCCACAGTTGACAAACTTTCCCCACGTTATGCGACTGTATTGGGAGAGAAAAAAAATAATGCAAACCTTCATGTTGTGGTAGCTCCCCGACTGTCGTGGTGGTTATTTGAAGCTACATAATGTCAGCATTTGTGTTACATTTTACAGTTCAGACTGACCGACAGGCGACAGTGATGTCACAGTCCTTGTCGATGTAGCAGGGGCTTTTCCCTCCCAGCTCCAGGGTCACCGGGGTCAGGTGGAGAGCCGCGGCCCCCATCACCAGTTTACCCACCGTGCAGTTTCCCGTGTAAAAAATGTGGTCAAATCTCTGCTTCAGCAGCTCCTGGGTCTCTGTCACTCCACCTGTCACCACCGGGTACAGATCCTAGAGAGAGAGTATATGCAGTTATTAAAACTCCCCGTGAGTTCACCTCAGATGTAGTTAACGTATTATATGGAACAGAGCAGCGGGCTCACTTTGTCTAGATACTGAGGGAGAAGTTCCTCCATGACCTCGGCAGAGTGAGAGCTGACCTCGGATGGCTTTATTACTGCTGCATTACCTGGAAGATGAAAGAGAGACACAGAGAAAGGATGGGGACGACACTTAACTTTACTGATGTAGTTGATGAAGAAAAAAAAAACCTTGGCTGGCTGTTCTATAATATCCAACTTGCTCACAAACTGTATGTGAAGTGTTTACCCGGATATTCATATTTTCAGCCATCTCACTGACAAGAATGACATTTGAAACTAGAGAGGGAGCGCTGGTCTGTGATTATTGGGACTATACAGGTTTTATCTCTTTTTTTTTCCCCACACTGCATCATTTTCGAAGATGGATCTGAAATGAGAACACACTACTTAAAGGCATACTATGCAGGAAGTGTTGCTTAACACAACACGCCCCAGAACACAGCCCAGTGTACCACCTGCAGCATCACATTCACTCTCGTTTTGGAGAGATCTTTGTCCGCTTGGTGCTGTGTCCACCATTTACGTACCTTCCTCTTGGATGCGTGCTTGCGCTTGCGTGGGAGCTACACACCCAGAAACCTATAGAACGCTAGGGATGTCACGATACCAGAAATTTAGTAATCAATACCAATATCAGTGAAACGTTAACTAGCTCTCATTCTGCAGATTTCAGAGACAGAGTGAGAGAGAGTGAGTGAGTGAGTGAGTGAGTGAGTGAGTGAGTGAGTGAGTGAGTGAGTGAGTGAGAGAGAGAGAGAGAGTGTGTGACTGATGTGTGTACGGTTCAGTCTGTAAGTGAATAAATGCTACAACTCCTCCAGAGTCAAGCCCAGTTCCCGTGTCTTGCTGGTCACCTGCTGATTAAAATGAAGGGGTTAGCCCTGAAGTTAGCAACAACAACAACTCAGGCTCACTTAAGGGCTGTTAATGTGGACCAGCTATTCTCATTTTGTGACAAGCAGCTGCTGGATCAAGTGCGACACCTAGTGGTAAAGTTCGGTATACCTGTCCTGTTTTTACACCAGCCCAACTCTAGTATGCTTAATCTGTGATGTATTTCTAGGATTGTTGAGCTTCAGAGCACACACAGTCAGTGCACACACTAGCTGTTTTATACTTTAGTGTTACGATGGAGCAAAAGAGTCTACACATGTAGCCTCAGTAGCTACACCATACACGCTATGCACCGTTAATACCACCAGTACACCTATCTACAAACACATATGGGTGTAAGTGTGTATATTTGGTACCAGCAGCGATAGCTCCGACCAGCGGCTGCAGGGTGACGGCCCAGGGATAGTTCCAGGCCCCGATGATGAGCACCACTCCCAGAGGCTCTGGCTGGACGTAAACCTCATCTGTTATGGTGAGCAGGTTCTTCTCTACTGGCCGGGGAGCCGCCCACTCTGACAGCTTCTCTAAAGCCAGCTTGATCTCTCCCTCCAGTCCCAGCGTCTCAAACAGCTCAGTCCCATGTTCACTCTGAAAGTAGAAGGAGGGACAAAATCCATGTTGTTGGTGAAGTCATGTTTATTGATCTGTTGTCAGATCAGCTGTCAAGCTAGCAGCTTGTGGAAGACTCCGGTAACAAGGTAGCCCGCCCAATCATTTCATTCGGGCTGAATGCTTGGAAGGGTTTATTACTTAAACTTTATTAGATTCCTCATATACGTACAGACACATACATGAAATTTGACCTCTGCATTTAACCCATCCTTAAGAGCAGTGAAGTGCTTCAGTGTCTTGCACAAGGACACTTCTACATTCAGACAGAGAGACACTTCTACGTGCAGACAGAGGTACACTTCTACGTGCAGACAGAGGGACATTTCTAAGTGCAGACAGAGATACACTTCTACGTGCAGACAGAGGGACATTTCTACGTGCAGACAGAGAGACACTTCTACATGCAGACAGTGGGACACTTCTACCTGCAAACAGAGAGACACTTCTACGTGCAGACAGAGGGACACTTCTACATGCAGACAGAGAGACACTTCTACATGCAGACAGAGGGACACTTCTACGTGCAGACAGAGAGACACTTCTACGTGCAGACAGAGGGACACTTCTACATGCAGACAGAGATACACTTCTACGTGCAGACAGTGGGACACTTCTACGTGCAGACAGAGGGACACTTCTACGTGCAGACAGAGAGACACTTCTACCTGCAGACAGTGGGACACTTCTACGTGCAGACAGAGAGACACTTCTACATGCAGACAGAGGGACACTTCTACATGCAGACAGAGAGACACTTCTACATGCAGACAGAGAGACACTTCTACATGCAGACAGAGGGACACTTCACCATGCAGACAGAGAGACACTTCTACATGCAGACAGAGAGACACTTCTACATGCAGACAGAGGGACACTTCTACATGCAGACAGAGGGACACTTCTACATGCAGACAGAGAGACACTTCTACATGCAGACAGAGAGACACTTCTACATGCAGACAGAGGGACACTTCACCATGCAGACAGAGAGACACTTCTACATGCAGACAGAGAGACACTTCTACATGCAGACAGAGGGACACTTCTACGTGCAGACAGTGGGACACTTCTACATGCAGACAGAGAGACACTTCTACGTGCAGACAGAGAGACACTTCTACGTGCAGAGAGTGGGACACTTCTACGTGCAGACAGTGGGACACTTCTACGTGCAGACAGAGAGACACTTCTACGTGCAGACAGAGACACTTCTACGTGCAGACAGTGGGACACTTCTACGTGCAGACAGTGGGACACTTCTACGTGCAGACAGTGGGACACTTCTACGTGCAGACAGAGAGACACTTCTACGTGCAGACAGAGACACTTCTACGTGCAGACAGCGGGACACTTCTACATGCAGACAGAGGGACACTTCTACATGCAGACAGAGGGACACTTCTACATGAAGACAGAGAGACACTTCTACATGCAGACAGAGGGACACTTCTACGTGCAGACAGTGGGACACTTCTACGTGCAGACAGAGAGACACTTCTACATGCAGACAGTGAGACACTTCTACATGCAGACAGAGGGACACTTCTACATGCAGACAGAGAGACACTTCTACATGCAGACAGTGAGACACTTCTACATGCAGACAGTGGGACACTTCTACCTGCAGACAGTGGGACACTTCTACATGCAGACAGTGGGACACTTCTACATGCAGACAGCGGGACACTTCTACATGCAGACAGCGGGACACTTCTACATGCAGACATGCAGACAGAGAGACACTTCTACATGCATACATGCAGACAGAGAGACACTTCTACATGCAGACATGCAGACAGAGAGACACTTCTACATGCAGACAGAGAGACACTTCTACATGCAGACAGAGAGACACTTCTACATGCAGACAGAGAGACACTTCTACATGCAGACAGAGAGACACTTCTACGTGCAGACAGTGGGACACTTCTACATGCAGACAGAGAGACACTTCTACCTGCAGACATGCAGACAGAGAGACACTTCTACATGCAGACAGAGAGACACTTCTACCTGCAGACAGAGAGAAACTTCTACATGCAGACAGAGAGACACTTCTACCTGCAGACAGTGGGACATTCCACTCCTGTCCAGTGACCTGCAGAGACTCCCAGGTGCAGGTAGTATCCAGTTCCCTGACTAACCCACCTTGCCGAGGTCCTTTTTGACAGCATCTGCGATGTCCCTCCGTCTCTCTGAGACGAAGCGGAGCAGGCTCCTCAGCTGGTGGACTCTGTACTCCAGAGGCTTGGTTTTCCCGGTCTGGAAGGACTTCCTGGCCCGTTGGACAGCCAGCTGTTCCCGGGACATCTTCAGCAGAGAATGAATATGCAGTATGACGGCCATGGTTAGCTTCCTGGTTGCTTTTACAACATTATGGTTAAGATGGCTCACATGCTACAGCTGCTGCTATAACGTTAGATAACTTTATGTCCGTGTTATGAACACCGAAGAGCATGTAACTGACCACACATTTGAGATAAATTCCCTTTGCCGATAATACGATACGATACGATATACTTTATTGTCCCCTAGGGGAAATTTGTTTTGGACTCAGTGCTGCACATCATCAGCTGCCTCCACAGCAGCAACAATAAATAGAAACAAACAACAATCCACAGGGAAACAGAGAAACACAAACAAAAACACAACATATATTGCACATACTCATATTGCACAGGAACTGTCTAAAAACAGAAAAAATAAAAAATAAAAGATAAGAATAAGAAGAACATCATGACGCTATTGCACAACCCTCAGCCTAAAGAAATATTATTGGCACAAAGGAGTTCTTAAAACGGTTCAGTTTGCATCGAGGGACTCTGTATCGTCCGCCAGATGGTAAAAGCTCATACTCAGAGTGGAGGATGTGAGACGGGTCCGACAATACTCTCTGCACTTGCCTAAGAACAGACTGCTAATATATTGACTGGAGGGAGGGGTTGTCAGTCCTCCCCATAACCTTCATAGCAGTCTGAACCAGACGAGCCAGCTGGGATTTCAACTGCACAGAGAGGTTGCCGTACCACGCCGACATCCCATACCTGAGGATACTCTCCAACACAGCCTGGTAAAATAAAAACATGATGTTGTGATCCACCCCATACACTCTGAGTCTGCGTAAGAAATACAGTCTTTGCTGTAAACGCGAACACAAATTATCAACGTGGGCTTTCCAGCTGAACAGGTTATCTAAGTGAACGCCCAGATACCTGTAGGAGCTAACTTGGTTGACCCTTTCCTTATGGATGACTACTGGAGTCCGATCCCCCACTGACCTCGGGTCCAGCACCATTTCCTCAGTCTTCTTTACATTTAAAATTAGGTGGTTGGCATCAAACCACTGAACAAAATTCTGTTCCTCAGCGAAATATGATGAGGGATCTGCGTCCTTATACAACAGGCCGAGGATGGCAGTGTCATCTGAAAATTTAAAAATGAGATTTCCTGGGTGGCTACTCGCGCAAATTAATTTGTATATAGAGTAAAGAGGACAGGTGAACTGACACAGCCCTGTGGTGCACCTCTGCTAATGGATCTGGAAACCGAGAGTGTGTTGCTGAGCCTGAGGTTCTGGGTTCTGTTGGTTAAAAAGGAATAAAACCACTTGACATAATAAAAGGATTGACAGTCATCTGAGTCAGTTTCCTGATCAGAAGATGAGGCTGCAATGTATTAAAAGCAGAACTAAAATCAATAAACAACAGGCGTGCAAAGGCCTTTGGGTCTTCCAGGTGCTTAAGAGTCAGGTGAGTCAGGTGAGTCCAGGTGAGTCCAGGTGAGTCAGGTGAGTGATGCCCCCCCCCCCCCCTCCTGTCTGTAGGCAAACTGAAATGGATCCAGTTCAGAGTTGATCTCTGCTTTCAATAATGGACACCATGTATTTTTCAAAGCATTTCATGACAGCAGAAGTTAAAGCCACCGGTCTGTAATCATTATTCTCAGATAAGCAATTTTTCCCCCCCCAGGTATCTCCTAGCATTAGCATTAGCACTATCCTGACTGTAGCATAGCATGGATGCATTAAGTTAGCACACGTTCAGCAGCATTACCTGTAAAGGTATTGTGCATATGACCACATGTAACCTTTGTTTTAGCAAAACAATGATACTACTCTCTATAATCAACAACACCAGAGAGTAATGCTAACGCTATGCTAGCCTTCCCAGAGGTCCAGACTGGCTAGCTTGGTTGCTAACGACAGCTAGCTATAGCAAATATACGAACAAATATAAGATATTAATATCTATGTATGTTACACCTGAAGAGCAGCTGTTACAAGTTAAAGTTTTAACGTTACCTCTCAGAGCCGCTGAAACGCCTTTAACCAGCTTTAATAAGCTAACAGCTAACTGGGCTGCTAGTTCTGAAGTTATGATGTGGAGTGTTCAGAGCTACAGCCAATCAGCGTCCCTGTGTGGGCGGGACCATCAGGGGAACAACCAATCAGCGTCACCGTGTGGGCGGGACCATCGGGGGAAAAAAAACAATCAGCGTCACCGTGTGGGCGGGACCATCAGGGGAACAACCAATCAGCGTCACCGTGTGGGCGGGACCATCAGGGGAAAAAAACAATCAGCGTCACTGTGTAGGCGTGTCCGTCAGGGAAACAACCAATCAGCGTCACCGTGTAGGCGTGTCCATCAGGGGAACAACCAATCAGCGTCACTGTGTAGGCGTGTCCATCAGGGACACAACCAATCAGCCTCCTCCAGAATAATAACATCCGCTCAGCTGTGATATGCAACACAGAGTAAACAATGGAGGAAAGACACTATAATGAGCACCTTTTGTATCAGACACATTTCTTTCTCTAAAGAAATATACATACTATTGTGTAAGGTGGTGAAACTCAGAGGTATGAAGGAGGATATGCATGAGGCAGATTGGTAAATAGCATGTTACACCAGACACTGTCAGTAAATACAAATTGTAAGTTATTACAAGACAAATGGTTAATGAGAACTTATTTTATGAAGGTCTGATTCAATCACAAATGGTTTATGGAAATATTCAAAGCTACTGCGGTTCTGGAAGAAGGTTGTTGAATGCATAAAGCCATGTAAACGGTGAAGCAGTTTCTCTTTGAGCCACTTTGTGTACTTTGAATTCACCCAGAAGACTATTTAATGTTGCTGCAGCACTCATTGCTCTGTGACTTTGGACCCCTGCAGGCCAGAAAGGTACCGTCTGGCTCTGGAGAGATGACTTATATTGTTGTCGGAAAGGACAAGAACTTTATTTGATTGTGGAGAATTTTTTAGTCGTAGGACTAATTGTCTAACAGTATGTTGACTGTTATTCATGTTGTTTATTATTATTTGTAAAATCATCATCACTATATATTAAAGTTAAGATTTTTTTCGTCCAATAACTCGAAATAATAATACACAGCAAGACATTTCATTTTATTTCTCTCTTTAATAACAAAGACTGTATTTGTGTTCCATAAAGAACAAAGACAGACACCCCTTGGTGAGGGACACAAGTAGAACATTAACATTTCTCTTTTAAAAATCGGTGCTTGGAAATTGTTGCATTTTCAGGGTCGTTACTGACGGCGGGTTTCTTCAAAATGCATTCAGATCAAGCTGGAGAGGCGCAAAAAAAACAGGGTACATACATTCGAGATTCTAGAGGCTCTACGGGGGTAAAATGCAGACTTGGTACCCATGCTTTATCTAAAACAGTCCATGGACAACAATGGTACAGAGCAAAGATTCAGGCGAGTTTCCATCAGCTTTATTTGTCCCTCTTCACTCTGTGTGCAGTAAAAAGGCTTCGTGTGGTTCAGAGTGCTCATGACAAGGACGAGGGAAACTGAAACCCGGATATGTCTCAGAAAAAGAACAGTACGTCAGAGAAACAGGCCCAGAGACCGCTGGGTGCCTGTGAATGCATTTATAAACATTTTTACACAGAAAAAGAATGTATTCACACCTGTACAGAGGAGTAGGCCTTTGTCTGCTTTCACAAGAAGAAGGCACCTCCTTTTCCATCGTTAACTGTATATACTACTGGCCTTAATGCACACCTGGCAAGTGCACACGTGTGTATATATATATATATATATATATATATATATATATATATATATACACACTCATACATACGTACAGTACAGACACTGTTGGGAGCACAGCAGACGACTGGAGGGGAGGCAGAGAGACAGAGGGGATGCTAGGCAGTGCAGATTGTGACAAATCAAGCATCACAAAATTTTGTGAAACGAGTATGAAATCCGAAGACGTCACGCTCATTTCAGAAAAATTTCATAAGACCCACTGAACAAATATGTGTCTTGATCTCAACAATGAACAGTCCTGGTAGAAAGAGTTCTCTGGAAAGTTTTGGAGCTGCCACGAGTTATGTTTTATTCTTTGGCACGCCCCTGTTGTGCCAAAATAGGTTTCCTTATCAAACCCTTGGCAGACATGAATAAAACGTATCAAATTCATCTATGTACATATAAAGATTTGTGCTCTTTGACCGACAGGCAGGCCATCTGATGGTATCATCGACACCCCCCAAAAACTCAAACTGTGACCTCACACACACACACTCGCTCCCCTCCCAAAAAGAGGGGAAAGGAATCATCACATGCACCACATACAAATATATACAAGTTTGCAAACATCAAGTTTTGTTAAAAAAAAAATTGCTACAGATACTGACAGAACATAAAAAGCTGTAGTATTTTAGTAAAATAAAACTTATTATTAAGGTAACTTGTCAAGTAATATGACCATCCAGTTTCACAACACACTCCATCGGGTTTAAAGTGGACGCTGACTGACTGGTTGTTCAGCACTACAGTGGTGACAGGAGAAGGGATTACGTTGGTTCTGTCATGTCGATGATAAAGAACAGGGAAGACCATTTCTTCATATGCCTTACACAACAAGCGTTTCTGGAATTAAAGGAATAATCCACAGGTTAAATTGGAGAACTTGCGAGAGACAAATTAAATAAAGAACGGTCAAATTTGAAGCAGCACAGGCCGATGTGTCCTCGCTTTTAATCTCCAATAAGGGTCAAGATCCAAAAACACTCCAATATCCTACACCTCCCATAATGCAACCTGATACCATCTGCCATATTTCAAACTCCACAGCCCCAGTTTATAACACAGCCCAAGTCAAGATGACATCATCATTTGTGAAATCGGTGGCATGCCCCTTTAAATATACGAACTTACATCAGCTAACAGGAGAAATGTGGTTCTGTCAAACATACGGTTGATCTGGACAGAAGAGGCCCCCGCAAAGTTGTTCCCCTGGTTGCTCTGCCTTATGGGAAATGTATGCATTCTGTAGACTTGTTTATCAGGAGTGTTTAGAAAACCCTTCTCCTGCCTTCACATTTCTACCTTCAGAACTTGCACAGATACACGTCTCTTCCTCTCAATCCACAATAAAGTGCTTGAGCTAACAACACAAGAACAATGAAAACGGAGCTGTTACAAATCTACAGGTTCCTTTTGCTCGCATGGCCGTCTACTGTTTCTGTAACGAGAGTCTGTGTTTCACGTAAAGATCCACGTTGTCGGATCTGTTACGCTGATCGGCCGGGAGCCTTTTGCTAATTTCTTCCGTTTCCTTCCACTCCAAATACTTGAGGTTTTCAAGATAGGCAGGAGACTCAAACATCCATGTTCTTCTGAACCAATAAATAAGAACAAGTTAAACACAGAGTAAATAACCACTGATATCACATAGTAAGGATTTAACAAAAGATGAACTGCTTCATGGGGAGTTCGAGTCTCATAGTCCTGTCCATCCTCTTCTTCTTCTGGTAAAAAACAAATGATATCGTGAAAGATGGACGTTAGATTTTATTTGTGTCGATCAGATGGTTTTCCACCATCATAGCGTACGAAGAGAAATGCACGTGAAAGTGCACGCTTTATGTCCACATCCGGTTTCAGCCTTTTGTTTCTAGATCCGTTGTCGTCTTTGGTTGTTCATTTGTGCATCAGTCGCTCGTCACAGTTCAGTCCGTGATGCAGCCGGTAGGATGATAAATACAGATGAAACCTATCAAATGAAAGGTGCTTGAACTGCTACAGGAGGGAGGATGGTGGTCAATAGTCTGAGGACGTGGTCCCTCTGTGTGCGTGAGTATGCGTGTTCATGATGCTACTCGTACAGTGTGACAGTGCAGTAGCAGAGGGCTGAGATCCTGCGGTCCACGCTGGCCTTGTCTGCAGGGAAATACACGAAACAACAAATAAATACAAGTTCAATAAGTAAAATACAGTTATCAGACAGACCTGCAGACTGAGCAAACTCTCTTAACGGCAAAAAGTTACATGTGTAGGTTTTGTAGGTGCTGGTTCATGAGGTTTCATCATCAGCATAAACGACGCCCCCAAATAGCGATAAACGGCGACCTGTTCTCTTAGGGACATGTTTCATTACTCAAGAGAAGACTTTCACACTGCAGAGCTTCAAGTTCTGCTGTCATAAATCTGCAGACAAAAACATGACGGCAGTTATGACGGCGTTTTAGGGCCATTGTAGGTAAAGAAAAAAAAAATATGGAGGGAAGGGGGGGGGGAATATTCAGAGAAAAAACGTGGATATTCTCGAAGATTAAAGTTGCAAATTTACGAGAAAAAAAAGTCATAAATTTACAAGAAAAAAAAACTGGTAACGCCAGCCACCGTCTGAATGTCGTTTCTCCTAACGTGGTGATATTATGGTATGGACGGCCTCTGAGCGAGGCAAAGGTCCTGAAAGATAAATAATATACACATTTTCTTTCACGTTCTTTCTGTGTTGTTTTATGAACATACAGTAAATACTACTAAATAATATATAAATACTACCATTATAGAAGTTACAGGACAGTAGAGATTTCTATCTTTGAATACATGAAGGAGTGTCTTTTATTTCAGCACAGCTAATAACACTAAAAACCAACCGCTGAGAAGACGTTACTCCGAACACACTGCATTACCGTGGTTACACACTGACACCTAACTGTCATTGTTTTCAGTGTGAAGAGGAGAACAACACAGAAACGGCACATAACATAACAGATTATGGTGAATGATGTCCTTCTGGAATACCTACTTACTGTTTATATTGTTCCTATTTTTATATTTCCTTCTATTTAAATTGTTCATATTTTATATGTCTGTCTACTTTTTTTTTTACTTTTTGCACTGTGTTGTATCTTGATTTTTGTTTGTACTGATGCTTCTTGTTTCTGCACTATCCCCTTTGCAGCTGTACAGTGCAAATTTTCCCACTGTGGGACTAAAAAAGGAATATCTTATCTTATCTTAGCCTGCTTCCCCCCCCCGCCACCGCCACCCGGCCCGGATAACAGATGAGAACGGATGACGGATGGAGAGTGTGCTACAATATCATATATTTTGTACTCGGCGGCTCACATTACCGCCGTGTTTAACGGTGGTATAAGTGTGATGAGGTTGATCCGACCTGTGCAAAGTGAAGCGATGTGGTTCCTTAATAAAGAAAAAAAAATCTCGCAAATTAAAGGCTTTTAATTTAATTTTTTTTTTTTTATTTCTGTAACATATTTGAACTCTGAAGGCATTCTAATTTTTAAGTCCAACAAGTGTCTCCCCCATGTTGAAAAAGTCAGATCTGTACATTACTTGAAAGTCAGGTCTGGAATTTTGCTTTGCACCCAATAAGAGGAAATCAGTACGAGAGACTACGAGAAGGATTCTCTGAAATCATTCGTACATGCCACTTTAGGGTGCTTTCACATCAGGGACCCGGGGCCCTGATCCGAGTACACTTGTCCTCAAAGTCCAGTTCGATTGATTATCCGCTATTTAACGCAAGTAACTTTATCAGTCAGTGAATAGTTTTGAAAGGGCAGGCTTTTTTCAACGCCACGACACGACAACGTGTTCAGTCTGCAAATTTTCACATCAAACTCAGTGAAAATAAGAGTTTATTTAGACCGAACCAGAGTTGGTGATTGTTGGAAAGACTAACAACGACGGTGTTGGTGAGTTTTATTTTGTTTCTGTGAAGTTTGAATGAAGTGTTTTTACGATGCTCCGCCACTAGAACAGCTGATCTCAACATAAACAAATACACGTGGGTGATGTGTGAATCTGTTCTGGAGTGGTTCCTGCATGAGGCCCAATGTGTAGGACTGTGTGTGTGTGTGTGTGTGTGTGTGTGTGTGTGTGTGTGTGTGTGTGTCTCTCTCAGAGTTTGTACTCACACTTGACCACGTTCTCAACATCAGTGGGGTCCTGTAGGATCTTGGACAGGCCGTCCAGCAGCATGGCCGCCTTGCTGTAGCGGTAGGCGATATCTTCTGTCTGCTTGAACATCTCATCCAGAGCTGCTGACTGAACCTGACACACACACACACAAACACACACACACAGCATCACATTAGGCTGACCAGTATAGATTATAGCACTTTACTGAACCAGGTGGGATTGATGAGAGTCGACAGCAGACTGACTGCGGTCCTGTTTCTGTACTGCGTGTCTGACACTCACCATCTCCACAGCCTGATTGTAGATGAGCTTCTCCGCGGTGACGCTGTTGATTTCGTCCACAAAGCGCTGCTTATCGGAGAAGAAGTGGTTGAGTTTGTCGGTCAGCCGCCGGCAGAGAGAGATGCAGCTTTTGTAACGCTCATTCAGACTCTTCACCACTGAGAGAGGACAGACAGACAGACAGACGGATAATAGACACAAGGTAAGTTTGACATCAAGATTCAAGATTCCTTTATTTGTCATTCTTATGCTCCACATAAAAACGAAATTATGTTTTACACATCCACCACTCAGTAATTCAGTGCAAAACAATTGGGAAAAATAAAATAAATTGTTAAGTAATTAGCTAATAAATAAGAGCACTAATAAATAAGCTAAAAGTATGCTAAAATAGGATAGAATAAATAGTTATAATTTAAAACGTAAAAAATATTTAAAGGAACAGTCTCTGAAGTGCAGTTCACATTCTCTGATTTAGCAGTCTGATTGCTGTGGGAAAGAAGCTGTTTAACAGCCGGGTAGTCCCTGATCGGATACTCCTGTATCTTCTCCCGGACTGCAGGAGAGCGAACAAGCCATGAGAGGGATGAGTAGAGTCCTTTATGATACCGTTTGATCTGCGCACGCAGCGCTCGGTGTATCACTACAGCATCTTTCTGCTGCTGATGCTTCTCTCACCCACAGCTTCCAGTTTAATGCACTGGTCACAGGTTGAGTCCAGTAATGGGGAATGAAATGTCCTTACCCTGTTTGACAGCAGAGGAAGGATTGAGCTTAGTTGATTTGATCTGAGCCTTGGCCATATGGAGAGAGGAAGCCAGGAGCTGAGCGGCCTTCATGTAGAGCACCAGCTGCTCCACCTGCCTGTAGAGGGCAGCACGAGCACGCTTTATATAAAACACTGCAGCAACACCACAGAACAAAGAGCCTCATCCCACTGCAGGATATTAGTGATTGAATGAGACTCATTCCTCACCCCCACTCTTTGCTGAGCTGGCTGATCTGGTCCACAACCACACTGTCCTGGGGGGGGTAGAGGGAGGCGGCCGACAAGCCGAGCTCCGTCCCTCCGGCTCGCACCGCCGCCATCTCCAGGACGCAGTCGGTGAATGAAAGCATCATCCGAAGGTGCATCAGAGTGTCTGTATGCTCACGCTGGACCAGACAGAAGAAGAAGAACAGAGGACACCAGTGAGTCTTACAGTCGTTAAGTGATGAGACACCAGACCTTTGAGCTCACACCCCCCCTCACCTCCATGAGGGTCTCCTCGGGCAGCTCCGGGGCTTCGAATGTGATGAATCCCTCCAAGCTGGGGGGGGAGGTCCCATAGGGGACGTAACGCAGGCTGGTGGGCGCCGCCTCAGTCCCGGGGACGACCTGCCCACCCCCGTAGCCTCCTGGAGGCGAGGAGCCCAAGGTCATGGCCGGAGGAGATCCGACGTAGACCCGACCGCTGGTGGAGCACAGAGAGCCGGCCGAGCTGTTGGAGCCCACTGAGAGGAGGACGAGGAGGGGGGGGGGGGAGAGCGGAGGGTCATGAGATCAATACAACACCAATCAGCCTTCCTGCTTCTAACTCTTAACACCTTATTTCAATCAATCAATCAAACTTTATTTATATAGTACCTTTCAAACAAGCTAAATGCAATTCAAAGTGCTGTACAGACGATTGACAAAATGCGGAATGTTAAAAATGGACCTAGAGACCAATGCACACCAAAACAGACAACACAAAAGTTCCTCAAATATGAAAGCAACCAAAGATGGGCATCGAAAATAAGAAAAGATAAATAAAAAACAAGGAAAATAATAATACAAATAAATAAATAAATAAAAAACGTGAAACTACACAAAGTAAGCAGATGGTATTAAACAATAAAATTCCAAAATAGTAAAAACAAAGGAGTAAAACAAACACCATATAGATGATGATAAATAAAATAAGTATAAACAATAAAACCATAACATTTTAAAATGATAAAACACTACATAAAAGCCAGACTAAATAGATGGGTTTTTAGTTTACGTTTAAAAATATCAAGGTTTTCAGCTCCTCTCAGTTCCTCTGGAAGTTTGTTCCAGCAGCTGGGAGCGTAATGGCTGAAAGCAGCATCACCAAAAGTTTTTGTTCTGCTTTGCGGAACAACTAAAAGGGAAGAGCCGGAGGATCTGAGAGTCCTGGGTCCTTAAGGGTCCTTAAGGGTCCTTACCTGAGGTGGTGCGTGGTCGTGTGCCCAGGTGGCTGCAGGTAGGAGGAGTGCTGCTATTGGGCGGAGAACCCACGGTGAAAAGGACAGTACGCGGACTCCCCGACCCGACCTGGACCAGCCCGGTGGGACCTGCAGGGGCTGAAGACAGGAAATTACCTTGTTTTCATTCTCTGTCATACACGGTTAAAAGGTGCAGCAAATGTTGTTCATAGTTATAAAAGCCTGACTGAAGTCGGGTCAGTGTGCTCGTACCTGTGTCCATGGGTCGCTCTGTGTTCAGGCTGTCCGTGCTGCCCTGATAGGCCTGTCCACCCAGAGTGATTCTGATTGGCTGCTCGGACAGACGACCTGTACTAACAGACCTGCAGGAAACGCGGGATAACGTCGTCAGCACAACGTCAGACAGCAGACGGAGTGACGTCACGTGGTCAAAGAAATACTAAGCTAGTTCCCTTTCCTCTAAATATACACGACGTGAGTCTGAGAACTTATCAAAACCTGGAAACTAACACATTTTGGTTTCTACAAATGTGTTAATTCTTTATGCCAATAAAGTACAACAGAAGCATTCAGTGTTGGACACAGAAATATGTTTCGCCTGCATAGAAATGCAGCCAGTGTGAAACTAAAAGGCTCCGTTTATACGCAGCAAAATAAATAAAGATGTAAGTAAGTAAATAAAATGACATTTCATTCTGTCCCTTCACAGCTGCACTACTGATCTAGGGACGTCACGAGAACCGATACTTCGGTACCAAGTCGATGCCAAATTTCTAAAAACGTGACGGTACTCGTTTTCCACAGTACCGAAGGTACCGTACGATGCCTGCAGGGTCCGAAATGAACACCCGCCAAACGCCAAATGTTTGAAACACACACGCAACAGCGCCGTGCAGCAGCGAGATCCAGAGATCCTTTATGTTAGAGAAGAGGATTCACTCGTGGGGGAAAAAAACTGAACAAACTGAATTTCTATCTTTTGTTGCTTATTAATAAATCTCTGAAAAGTGGTGTTTTTTTGTTTTTTTTATTGAACTCTTTATTTCCTGTGAATGTTATTCTGTGACTTGATTATCTTACACTCAACTCCCCAGATCCACTTAGTTTGAACCGATCCAACAGCATCCAATCAGGTTTCAGGAGAAAACCCTGAAGAAGAACTAACGTTACGTTACTGAGCAGCAGTTGGATCCAGTTACTCTGCTGTTAAAATGACGTTACATTTGGTGAAGAGCTCATATGGCTTGTTTAGGACTCGAGACCTGAGTTGGGACTTGAGTCACAGACTTGTGACTTACTTGTGACTTGCAAAACAACGACTTGGCTCCACCTCTGGTAGCCTTTACCCAGTGAAATGTCACCATGTCAGTGATTTTAAACTACTGCAATCTGAGGATATATATAGACACGTGTACACATTACGTACACATTTACCGTGGTATCGAGAATCGGGGAAATTCACTGGTATTGGTATCGACTACTAGATTTCTGGTATGGTGACATCCCTATATTGATGAACTGTACAATAAATACCGAGTGTAAAGACCTGAGCATGATGACCTGATTCATCTCTCAGAGTAACATTACTGAAGGTGGAAGCTGAGCTGGGTGTTAAAGTCCTACCTGCCGAAGGTCCTGCTGGCCTCGGGGGCCGCTGGCCGTCCGGTGAGGTACGGGCTGCAGTGGTGGGCGCAGATATCCCGCGCATCTGCCAACGTCTTGGTGGGCACGGGGCTGTCGGCCAGCGCCATCAGGTTACAGGACGCCTGCGTTTTGGGGATCTTGAACGGTGCCGAAATGGTCTGAATGGAAAAAAAAAAAGAAACTTAAAGGTCTCATATTGTAAAAAGTGACATTTTCATGGCTTTTATATTATAAAGCAGGTTTAAGTTCTATATAAATACTGTGAAAGTTTCGAAACGCTTAATCCACAGAGAAATACACACAGTCCGTATTCAGAAACTGAGCTTTTGAAACAAGCTGTCAGGATTTCTGTCCATTTGTGATGTCACAAATCTACAATATTTAGACCATTTCAAAGTTTCAAACGTAAACATTCTAAATGTGTCCCAGTTTATTTCCTGTTGCAGTGTTATGTGAATGACATCAGCTGACAGGAAGTAAACACGGACCCAAGCTGTTGCCTAGCAACGCAATTCTGTTGCAATTCCACTGAAATGTACAAAAACGGAGCTTTTCAGACAGAGGGTAAATACAGGTATATTCAAGCAGACAGCATGAGGAAATTAGAGGGTTTTTAAAACATTAAAGTATGTAAACATGTTCTTGTAGAAACCCAAAATACAAGTATGAACCTGAAAATGAGCACGATATGTCCCCTTTAAACAACTTGTATTTCAGTTTATTTGGCGTTGATCAGCTGCACACTTTAATAACACTCACCTTAGTCGGGGAGCCGATGATGGTGGGCAGCGGGGACTTCTGCAGCCAGTCGGACATGCGGGGGGAGGAGCCCAGGAGCTTGGTGGGGGAGGAGCCCAGGAGCTTGGTGGGGGAGGAGCCCAGGTTGGCCCGTCGGCCGAGCTGAGGGGAGTGACCGCAGGAGGAGGAGGAGGAGGAGGAGGAAGGCTGAATGGGGTCCGACAGCTGCTTGTGGAGTTTCTGCCGGGTCTGGTAGACCTCGGTGAGGGTGGGAGCGCTCTGGAGCCGAGCCCCCAGGAGCTGAGAGGACGGGACGGGGGAACCTGCAGAAGGTAGAGGGACTACAGGTTAATGTTCCACATAGTAACTTTAACTTTAACTTTAATTCTGCACACTACAAAACATCTCTACCTCAGTTCTTATCCTGCATTATATTCCATATCTGACATTTCTTAATATCTGTTTCTCCTATATTTTATATTTTATTATCCAGCACTATATCACTTTCGGCACTACATTCACTTTTTCTTTAAATAGTCCTGTATCTCAGTTGTTTTACCCTGCACTATATTCATTTTTAAAAGTTCTTCTGCACATTGCATATTTTGTTTTATACTCTGTATTACTTACATGTGTCTTGTTACTACTTGTGTCGTTTTACTAATATGTGTACTACTCACCTGTGACGTTTTTACTAACGTGTACTACTTACCTGTGACGTTTTTACTAATATGTTTGCACTATGGAACTGTGATGCTGGATACTTGAATTTCCCTCGGGATCAATAAAGTTACTATCTATCTATCTATCTATCTATTTATCTGTCTGTCTATCTATCTATCTATCTGTGTATCTATCTATCTATCTATCTATCTAGTATACAGTAGTAGAATAGGCAACCTGTACAGTATTCTCTGCAGGGAGCGATGCTACTGGTGACTCTTTAATAAACTTTGCTCCAGTTTGAAAGCACATCAGCTCTGAGACACTGTGTTGGTCATAAAATCTGCTCGTCTGTATGACTTTTAAAGGCTTCCCTCTTTTAATAAAACGGTCACCATGACAACAGACCTCGTGACACAAACAGTGAAGAAGTTGTAAGACGCCTGCAGTGTCAATATAGAGACTTTTAAAAAATACCCTGACTCATGGTGACTCATGGAGAGAATCAAAACAACAACTCCCAACTGCAAAATCTAAATGACACTGCGTCCCATCAGCGTGTAATTAAACTTTTTTTTTGCAAACTGTAACCTACAATTAGCTTCTTTGCATCCATGTGGTTCATCTTACGCTCTGTAACTGTTATTTCAGGGTGCTTTAAAACGCTTCGTTTGCCAATTCTTTCATTTTAACTGATCACCGTTTGCTGTTTCAACACCCCCACACCCCCCCACAGGACCATATAGGTTGAATCCTCAGTTAGATGTTGATTAACCAGGTGTGAACCGACCTCCAGAGGAGCTGCGGCTCCGAGGCTCGTGGTTCTGCAGGTGACAGCAGCAGTGACCCAGCTGCTCCGGGATGGTGCCCACTGCAACACACAAACATTAGTTATTATTTTTCATGTCTGGAAGGGGTTATTATTAAAAAGCTGCTGTGCTCGGAGACGTGTCTGGACATGTCCTTACCGAGAGGCGATGGGGAGTAGGGCCGGGAGCTGCCGGTGGAGAGACGCCTGCCGACGGTCTGAGGGACGTCTGCAGAGCTGGGGGAGCCCGAGCCCACCTTGGGAAACCCCATAGGACTCGTGTTGGAGCGCCTCACTGTGCCAGACCTAGAAAATACAAACACACATCACAAAAAACATTAAGTATGTACATAGACTATCCCGAGTGCAAGTAAGCCATGAGGAAAATGCTCCGTCTCAATCAACACTGAACTAATTCAAAGAGTAATAAATACATGATGATTCAACTACTCTCTCTCTCTCTCTGGTGACTTCTTTCTTCTCCCCTTGGCTCATTTCAGCCAGGCAGTAATACTAGTTTGACTGCTGAGACAAGTCCTGTACAAGACCTCAACACACAGAAACGAAGCCTGTGTAGCAGCATTTAGATGGAGCTTTTTGACCTATCTTTATTCAGGAATGTGGTCTTTCAATTTGAGAACATGACTTGGATTTGCTCTGCTTCTGCTCAGACTGTACACACTGTTGCACTCAGATATATGGTTGCTTGCACAGATTTAGTGCGCTCCAGCTTCAGTGTGTGTGTGTGTTGACCATGGATGTATAAAGAGAACAGGATCCAGCGTTGGAGGCGGGGCTCCGTTCATTCCTATGAAAGTTGCTCAGTGGCGCATGCAAGCCCCCAGGAAGAGCGCCGGTCTTGGATCCCAACTTTCGTAGTGTCCAAACGGCGGTACTACAACCTCCGTGTCCGTCACGTGATGCCATCGGGCCCAAAAAGACTTTTCCCCATAGACTCACGTTGGGAAAGAGACGTCTGTAACTCAGAGGATCATTTATTTTGAGGTGAATCAACTCCCCAGTATGAACACTCTAATAGTCCTTATTTAAATCATTAAAACGCACTAACAGCTGAATCCAGAGTTATTTCTCTTCCTCCGTTCATGTGAATGAGACCCAGATCGAGGCTGGAGCGCCAAGCCGTGACGACGGCGTGACGTCGGGACCGCCGTGACCGAGTCCTGTGACCGAGCGGACGCTACTGCGCATGTTCCATGTGCCCAAGATCCGGGTACTTTTCCAGACAGACGTCGAGTCATTTAGGCTTCATGCTCCACTGAGACACTTTCATAGGAATGAACGAGGCCCCGCCTCCAACGCTGGATCCAGTTCTCTTTATACATCCATGGTCGCATGAAGCCTAAATGGTTCGACTTCCGTCTGGAAAAGTGCGTTATAATGATTTAAATAAGGACTATTAGAGTGTTCATACTAGGGAGTTGATTCACCTCAAAATAATGATCCTCTGAGTTACAGACGTCTCTTTCCCAATGTAAGTCTATGGGAAAAGTCTTTAGCTGGGTTTATCGGGCAGTGAGTCACGCGAGAGTTTCTGCAGATTTCAGATCAGATTTTGCAGGTTACCTTCTAGACGTGGTCTACTTCCGCCCTCCAAGGCTTTATTATGTACTTCCCTTTCTTTATTTACAATTTTTTGCAATAAAATGACATATATGGACTATAATAATAATAATTATAGTGATTATTATAATTATTATGTTAGTTAACACTGGCTAGCAAGTTGTTTTTTTTTGCTCCCTCAATTGAGAATAACAATACGAACACATTAACATTAAGAAGGGCGTCTGATAGGTCGAAGGGACAGAGTGTCCGAGCTCTAATCCTCCCTGAACGGACTGACGGGACAGGACGCATAGCTGGGAGGGGAGTGGTGAGAGGGACGGTACCTGTCTCAGAACCTGTCTCAGAACCTGTCTCAGAACCTGTCTCAGAACCTGTCTCAGAACCTGTCTCAGAACCTGTCTCAGAACCTGTCTCAGAACCTGTCTCAGAACCTGAGAGGCCAGTTGAACAAGCTGCTACTCCAGAAACAAATCCTTATTTTCAGAGCTACAATCTCCACAGGAGGAATTTAATGGCAGATGTAAGCAAACCAGCAGATGAACACAATAAAACTTTTAAACAATAAACACATTAGCGTTACAATAGAGCTGATTAAAGCCTGCAGCTTGTGTTCTCCTTCTCACACAATAGACTGTAAACAGGAACAACAGAACTAATCTCCATGTGGAACAAGGTGCCTCCCTTCTTTATTCCTCTGCCCTCCTATCTGCTTTGTCTTCAAATAAACCCCCCCCCCCCCCCCTCCAGCAACAGCTCGGGAAGCCACAACCTGCAGGCAGTCACTGTATCTGATGTAATTTCAGTGAAACTTTACGGCTGATGATATAACAGCCAGAGTTTCCACCAGCTGACCACAAAGTTCACTCCCAAACGGTGAGTAAAACATTAGTCACAAGTTGATATCAACAAACAGGTGCTCATCCCAGGAGATGCAAACCCAACGAGTTTGCAACTCCCCATCACATACACGATGCATTAAAAGACAGTCTATAAATATAAGGTACTATATAAAGACAGCTATGGTCTAGTCTACTAAGGTTAGTGACCAGTGTTGTATGTGCAAACTGTCTTAAAGGGCAGTAAAAGTAAGTAGACAATCTAAAACAATATAAAAGACAATGATTATAATAAATAATTAAAACAATATATATATATATGTATGTATATTACGCAGCATTAAGTCAGAAACATCCATCACAAAGGGCTCTTCCTTCTCTTACCTGGGCGAGCTGTACAGCGTGGTCGTCGGGCTGCTGGAGAGGTTCTGCTTGATGCGCTGGTAGTTTCGGATCTGGGTGGGCACGGGGATGGGGGTGGTCTCGGCCCGCGGGCTGACGGGGGTCTGACCCAGGTTAGGCTGCGGCTGCCTGGAGGGAAAGAACGGGGAGACGTGGGCGGTTAGCCAGTCCGCTCGAGGCTGCTGCTGCTGCTGTTTCCACATCTGCAGGATATCTCCAGTGGTGTCAACACCCATAATAATATTAAATCTCCTAAAGACTACAGCTTGTGTTATAGTAGAACATAAAGTAGAACAGGACTAAAGTGGAGCGACTTCTGCAGCCTCGTGTTCTTTGTTTACAGGCAGGTTGAGTTGAGTAACTTAAGTTTAGCCTGGCTGATCAGGAGGGCAGTGAGTTGGTGGAGGAGAAGAAAAAAAAAGGGGGCCAGGCTTCCATGTAAACACAACGGCAGCACCAATCAGCTCAAAGCTCCTTCTGCTGGGGGGGGCAGGGCCAGAGAAAGGGCCGGCCAATGGCACACGTGTGTGTTCAGTAGACACAGGAGGGGAAGTGCAAAGAGAGGCACAGCTCATTTGCATTCTTCTGTTATTCCAGAGGAGACAAAATGTTCTCAAACGCAGAGTCATGACCGAGTCACCCGCAGAGGGCCTTTGCTTACATATAGAATGAAGGAGGAGGAGGAGGAGGAGGAGTGGAGGAAACGGCTGTTAGAGAGAGTGGCACCAGTTGGAAAACCAGTATTATGTAATGATGTGAAGCCTGGGAGGGTCTACAGGACACGTGAGGCAAAGACTAGTCCAGACAAATACCAGAGAGAAGTTGCTTTGTTGGATTCGGAGGTATAAACCTGACCAGCTGCTGTCCTTCTCCACACACTGAACACCGACCGAGAAGATGTTTGATACAGTAAACCCACGATGGAGGCTTTCCATCTTTCTTTGTTGGTTGCTAAAAGATTTATTGATCCTAGCCGAGGCTTAATATGGAGAGAAATGTTGTGCACCGACGTGGAAAGAGGAGAGAGATCTGAGAGTCAGCCTCTCCACTGACCTGCTTTTTACCAAGCAGCCCGGCAGAGGGGGATGGGATCAAACAATCAGACACTTTTTCAAAATAATTTGTCACTTCTGAAAGTTATATACAATGATCATCTCTCTCCAGACATCCTGCTCTTCTCTCCATGTGTCCAAGCCAAGCAGACTCTCTGGTCGTCTCCCTCGACTTCAATCACTTTAAGACCCACCGAGGGCTCAGAGGATAAACAAGGCTGTGATTTAGGAGCTCTGTTACTAAACTGCAAGGGACGAGCTCCTGTTATTAATTAAAAAACGGGTTCTTCCTGAGTCAATGGTTAACTGATTCATGTAAGCAGTAAAGATTTATTGCTATGGAGAAAGCTGTTTGAAAGAAAAGCAAGAGGGGGGGGGGAGTCGACAGTTAGAGGAGGATGAGACAGAACAGCAGCAAAGACAAAAGACGGGAGAGAGCAGTTTTGCTTGAGGCTGTTTACACATGAAAACAGGAGGGAGATAGAAGAAGTGTAAAGAAGTGTCTGACTGCAGGGAGGGGGGGAAAGAGGGTTTCAGGGGGCAAAATATACGCAAATCTAACAATTGAATTTTACTCTAAGCTTAAATTTAGGGATGCACCGATCCAACTTTTTCAGTCCCGATACCGATACCTGGCCTTTGGGTATCGCCCGATACCGGTGTTTAATTAATAAGCTGTATTCCTCACTGTGTGGAAGTTACTGGGATCATTCTTTTGCTTTCCTAACAAATAAATGCATAAATATACATTTACTAAATTGTTATTTATTATTAAAATAATTAATTGTACACCAGCAACTTGGTAAAAAAAAAATCTTATATATATATATATATAATATATATATATATATATATTATATATATATTTTATATATATATATATATATATATATATATATATATATATAAAAAGATATATATATAAAAAATAAATATTCATAAATATATATATATATATATATCATTATTATTTTATTTTTTATGTTTATTATTATTTTTCATTATTTTAATTATTATTATTATTATTTTATTATTTTATTTTATTTTATTTTCTTTTATGCTTGTTTTCTGTATGTGGGGTTGGTATGTTTGTCAGTCTGTCTGTAGATGTTACTTTTTTTGTTTGTGATGAAAATTAAATAAATAATATTTCAATCATCAGTCTGGCATCATTCACTGCTGTTCTGTCAATGACTCTAATGATGAAAAGACCAAAACCAACAATGAATGTATATCTACTAACAAGTATTGTGTGTGTATCAAAGCCTGATGTCTATTCTATTATGTATTTGTCTTGTTTTAAGATTTACGTCTTCATTAGGAACATATGAGCACGAGGCTGAGAGCCACGGACACAGGAGGGAGGTCAGAACGTACCGAGAGACGGACTAACGCATTGTTAGTTTTACCCTTTTCATGGGACTTGTTGGCAATAAGAAACATATGGAATAGCCACCTTATACTTTCCCTAACAAAATGAGAAGAAAGAACATAAACAAAGGTGCAGTTTCTAATGTATATAATTATTTGATCTGAAACTAAGACTTAAGAGACGAAGCTTCCCTGCAGAGAGAGAGGTCAGTAAACGCCGTCACGTTGGGAGCAGGATGTGGTTGCAGTACATGTGAGCATGTTTGGATCTTTCTCTACACAGCTGAGCTACCACTAATAACACTCAGTTTGTTATCGCAGGCAAAATTTAGGGAGTGTGCAAGTCTATTCTTATCCCACGGCCCTCGGTGGGTCAGGTGCTTTATTTAGCACGGCACCACCTTGTTGTTTGGCTCAACGTCTGATTCAGAACCCACTCATCATGCAGATTAGGAGGTGGGCAGGAGAATCCACTCATGACCGAAGGACAGTGAGCGTATGTGATGTGTGGTGTAAAGCTGGTGGTCAGAGAGCCAGAAAACAGTGAAAGGAAGAAACAAATAGGCCTCGTTGACATGAAAACACATGAAGAATAGATGATCACATATACACATGAACTCAAGATTGTGTGTGAAATGGAATCTGACTCACAGCAGCGTGTCACACTTCCACTGGATGGTCTATTTTTTACTCTGACTCTTGTCAACATCTAGTTTATACTCCATGAACCGCGTCTGTTTAGTTAGTGACGCTGGGCTAAAAATAATACAGTACCTGCAGCGTTCACAGAGGCTTTACAGATTTTTATATATGACCAATTTATGACCCAAATAAACAAATCAAAGCTAGCAACATCCTATAAAACCACAACGTTCTTATATTGTTTGTACAGATTCTTTTTAGAGGTGTTGGTAGGCAGGTTTTATTATCTTTGGACGGAGACAAACTAGCCGTTTCCAGTCTTTATGCAAATAAAGACTTTTTAAGACCCCCGCGGGAACCCTGAAAGCACTTTGAATTGCCTTTGTGTATGAAATGTGCTATATAAATAAACTTGCCTTGCCTTATGCTAAGCTAAGCTAACCGGCTAACTCTCAGCAAGAATAAGCGTATTTCACAAAATGTCGAACTCCACCTTTGATTCTTTTTTTCATTTATTGTGTCCGTAATAATGCCTCCAACAGCTTCATTGCTCATTGAATCAGGGTTCCTGTAGATTTGTAATCTCTCTTTCTAGAACTTAATTTCTTTGCTTATAGCTTTCAGCACGGGTCCATTATGAGTCACGCTCTTTGTCACGTACATCGTGTTCAATATCCAAACCTACGTGGTTGAAGCGTCGTACTCACCCTGCACACATGAGGAACTCGGTGGACGGCCGGCGACCTGCTCCCATTGGCTGGTCATCTGAGGAGGGAGAGAGAAGGATGATGAAGGTGCAACAGGCTTTACTGATGGATAAATCAGTAATTAGGTAATTAAATGCCACTCAACAATGACTCCCAATGCTTTGTTCATTGTGTGAGCGGAGGACTAGCAGGTGGATATGTGTGTGTGTGTGTGTGTGTGTGTGTGTGTGTGTGTGTGTGTGTTGCAGCAGGTGCAGACTATGAGGGTTCATTTTACCAGTCAAGGAGGGCAAGCGTGTGCACGGTGTATCTATCTTTTGTGCACTGATGTCTACAATTACAGCATGAAATGGTTAGCAGCTGTCTAATTTACTGGCTGTGGATTTGGTGACATGTGTGTGAGCATGTGTGCTGTACTTGGCAACGTTACTAACAACCAATCAAATTACAGAAACAAAAACTATTTTTAACCAACCATATGGAAGTGTTTTCAGATCGGACAGCACCACCTAGCAAAACTGGTTGAGTTAGCTAAACACACCACATGCTGTTGTTTTGGTATCAAAGGTTTATAAGTTATATTGGAGGCACGAATGCTCCCAAAGCAACAGTTTAACTGTCACAACAACCTTAAAGGAGCAACGCTAACATTAGTTAAAGTCCGAAATTGTAAGCAGGGTCTGAAATTAACTTTCTTCACTTCCTGCCACTGTGACAAACAAGCATTTTTTTTGTCTGCTACTCAGAAATTTTATCTTCCACTTTAGAAATCTCTGCGTTAAATGAAGGAACAACATTTTAGATCTGATGTCATTCAATGTTCGATATATTTTACATAAAAACATTATATACATGGTAAATTACAGTGTTTGAGTTACACCGTGGAGGGAGGGTAGTGTACACAGTCCTGTACTTTGTCATTGTCATCTATAGTGGTTATTTGCATAAAAACACAATTCAAATGATTATGAATTTTTAAATATTTGCTTTGATTAATAAAAAGTTGTTATGAAGTTAAACAGGTCATAATTCTCTCTCTAATATCTATTTTATATTGATGTGAAAACATCTCCTTCAAACAACCGGATTTATTTAAGTTTCTCACCAAAAACTAAATTTGACCAGATTACATTTGAACACATCATGATAACGTTGTAATTTACCTTCACCCAATAGTCAGTTTTCGTGAGCAGACTTTGAACGCCTCATAATAATAACTCAATGGCACCTCCGTTAACGTTAGTATCTCCGTCATTTAACCAGGCAGGACTGAGCTGCTAACGGCTGCTAACAGCTAACGTTACTAACTCTCCTCCTGCTGATTTAAACACAGGTTTGTTGTTCACAGTGAAGCTTTATCAGGGAAAAATAGGGTGCACCCCCTCAGGTTTAGTAGCTCCATGCTGTTGAGCGCTTTTTTTCTCTCCTCTGTGTCTCCGGTCAAACGAACTGAAACATGATCCAGCGTGCGTATGAGTCATTGTGGGAAAGCATCAATAAGAGGAATCGATGGTCACGGAGGCATGAGATGACAAGAAAGTGGACAAATACGGTTCTCTATTCCATCACTAGAGTTTTCCCTGTCTGCCAAAGTGGCGGACGTCCTGGTGATTTCACCGCTACTGCCAACAATTTACCCGCATTTGGCGGGTGGCGGGTGCTAATTTCAGACCCTGATTGTGACTGATTCATGTCGTGATACTTTATACATTGATATCAACTGTTGTGAAAGAAATATCCTGATAAAATGTTCTGCCATATAGCCCTAAAGGTAATATTTCTGCATGTTCCACAAAAGAAGTTAAGGAAGCCAAAGAGCTGATAATCAGGTGAATTACACCTGAGTGAATTCAGGGGAAATACAACAGTACAGTATGTTTTTTTGGCACTTACAGCTGTCAGTGGAGATGTGAGGCACCAGGACAAAGTCGTCAGTGTCGCAGGACGAGTTCTTACTGCTGGTGCTTCCTGCAGACTCTTTGGACAGCTGCAGGAAGTTGGGCGGACCGAGCGGAGGGGATGACAGACCGTCTTCTGCTAGTGTCTGCATGTCCGGGAGAGACTGTGTGTTCACAGACAGAGGGAGAGGGAGAAAGAGAGGGAGAGGGAGAGAGGATTAAGTTGTAGTGTGCCTCCTGAATGATGCAATTAAGGCTTCGAGGCAGGGCAGCGCTGACTGTCAAACTAATGTAATCACGCTGTTACAGAGAACACTGACATCCTGGGAAATTAACTCGCCCTGCGTTCCCACTGCTGCTGTGAGGTGAGATGTGCTACTGTGCAAAGAGATTATTATAACTAGCAGTGGACTTATTAATAGCAGTAGCTACAGCACTTAAACTAGCAGTATTTACAATTGTAGAACATGAGTAAAATGGGTCCATTTATTTTCCCCTTTTGGACACCATGTTTCTTGTCAGGCCCTCGTTTGCACTGAAAGAAGCAAGCAGGCACAACAGGAGCCACAACAGGGTGGAAGGAGTGTAAGTGTAATCCCCTCTGATTGAGGATTTATAAAGTAATATCAAACTCACAGGAGGGGAGTTGTAGCGGATGCCCGGGGAGCTGCCACAGGAACTGTCCGTCACTGTCGCGTTAGAGGCGCTGGGAACCGGCACCGGACACGCTGAGGGGAATAAAAATATAGACGATTAATCATGGTTTCAAGTTAGGATGATGTGAAAGTGGAGTACAGTAAGTTATTTTGCTTGGGAATGTGACCTTTGTGCTTACATTTCTTAATGGTGGGTGACGGCACCAGGAAAGGATGGCTAAAAAAGGCGTCTGTAGAGTGACGGGTTAGAGAATCAGAACATATATATATATATATATATATAAACCAAACCTGAACAACACATAAAGACATCACTACTACAATATGTTACCACTGACCAAAGTCCATCCTGTCTTTCTGATTCCTCTGCAGCAGCCCGAGCAGAAGGTGGCCAAGTTGTTGGGATGTCTCCCGCGGGATGCTGGGTAAAGAGAGCATGGGAACATGTAATACCTTGTTTCTTGTGGGGGGTGAAAAAACAACAATATTCATAAAGTTCATTGCGTGTCACACTGTGCGAGATGGATCAATAAAGTCTTGGTCACAATCTGTGCCAGACTGTACAACATGTCAGATGTTCCTCTGATGCCTGGTGAACTGTAGGTCTACTACGGTGTAACGAGAAACAAGACTAAGAGTCCACAGCCATGCTAACGATAAATGCTAACATCATGCTAACATGTTCATAATGACAAAGTACAGCTGAGGCTGATGGGATTGTCATTAGTTTTACAGGTATTTGGTCATAAATCCAAGTACTGGACGAATAAAAAGTTTGACCTGATGAGAGCACTGGTTGAAAAGCAACAGAGTCACCAAAGTGATTACAGTTCATCCTGAGGGGAACATGACTGTAATGTGCCAAATTACATGACAATTCATCCGAGGGTTGTTGAGATATTTGGATAGATATTTGGGGCGGCTGTGGCTCAGAGGGTAGAGCGGGTTGCCCACCACAATTTCAAAAATGTTGGGCACCATGGACTTCTAACCCCCCAAAAGGCACAACTAGACCACACTGTCAACCATCAGACCAAATTTGAAGTTCCTAAGTTAAATCGTTTCTGAGTTCTGCTCTGGAAATGAAACGGACGGAAGGACGACGTTGTCACGGGGGTATAAAAATGTCCATCAGCTGACGGGGATTGAGGAAAAGTCAGGGGATCACTAAAGTCAGTAATATTCCTCGTCTGGGAGCCATGAATGCTTGTACAACATTTCACGGTCATCCATCCTATAGTTGTTGAGATATGGTATTTTAGTCTGGACCAAAGTGGTGGCTCAAGTGACTGACGCTGCAATCCATAGAGATCATCAATACAACACATGCAAGCAGAAACATGTCATCCTGGGTCTTAAATGTGGGAGAGCCCAAATCACACACTGTAAGAGGAGCCTTAAAGCAAAAGAGAAGAGAACTTACATAGGTTGTAGATTCTTGTTCTTCTCATAGAACATCCTCAGGTCCTGGGGACTATTGGCCTGAAAATATTTATATACAGATTAGATGAACAGACACACACATCTACAAACACAATTGTACCGGTTTCGTTGTGCACAGTATTAACCTGGAACGGTGGCTTGCCGACCAGACACTGGTAAATGACCGTCCCTATGCTCCACAGGTCGGCCCTGGCATCGTAGTTCTGGGACATGATGACCTCCGGGGCCTGCGGGGGGGAAAGGCCACGAGTAAAGAGCCATGAGAGTTATGCAACGCACTGCTGAGGAAGCTGACGGGTCATTTTAAAATGTCTGACCTCAGCTGAAATTCTAGATACACACAAAACATATACAGTAAAACACACACTGACCATGTACATGGGTGACCCACATAGTGTGGCTGCCATCATGTTGCTCTGGAGGTACCGTGCGAAGCCAAAGTCAGCTGCAGAACAGAAGCATGAAACCAACCAGTCAGTACACATGTGCTATTATTACTAGGAACACAAACCACTATTGTTGGACTGCCTGGGAGACAAACACTGGGAGACAGTAACACATGCAGAATATTGTCCTGCACTCAAAACCGAGCTAAGACTGACGGAAAATGAGTGTTGTCAGAAATGCATTCATTACAATACTCTAGTTGCCACAATAAGATGTGTTTTGAGTGTGGATAGCACGGTAGCTATTTCTTTGATTATGTACACAGAAAATGTTTGGAAAATAAAATGATCTCTTCCATACCTAGTGCACTTCTTGTTTCTCATTCTGCTTCTGACTAAAAGTGTTTCACTGTGCAACAAGTCTTCTGAATTCAAAAGTTGGACAAACTCAAGGCAGCATGACTTTTGAGAAACCGTTTCTATTGTAACTATAATTTTGATTCAACAACTGCTCTCCGTTGTTTTTATTTCAGCTCTCTGACACAGTTACGGCTTGATCAAAAGGTGGGAAACACTACATATGGGTCACTACAAAACACTAGATACATAAGCATATTGATATTAAATCTAGTATGTATCTTTTTTATCTAAATCTGTCACCTATTTTGATGCGGATGCCACTGATGTTGGACTTCTTGCGCCCCACGTACGACAGCAAGATGTTCTGTGGTTTCAGGTCACGGTGGATGATTCCTTTGCTGTTGAGGATGCGCATGGCAGCAGCAATCTGCTGGAGGAAGACCCTCAGTGTGTCTTCTCTAAGCGTCCCCTTTGCTAAAGAAGAGGAGACAAAAGAAATGATTAGAACTGAATGTAAACAATTCACTTTTGTTTGTTGACAAGGAAACTCCACAGGACACCTTCATGCAAATCTGCTCATTAAGATGCACCTTCCTGCCAACTGTTCTCCTGGATAACTGTCTTAAGGCTGACCTATTGATCTCATTCAGGTGCTTCCTGCTGCTTAGTGAATCAATGACTAGTTTGGTTTTCTATGACTAGTTTCCTTTGTTTTCTATGACTATTTTCCTTTGTTTTCTATGACTAGTTTCCTTGGTTTTCTATGACTAGTCTCCTTGGTTTTCTTTGAATAGTTTCCTTGGTTTTCTATGACTAGTTTCCTTGGTTTTCTATGACTAGTTTCCTTGGTTTTCTATGACTAGTTTCCTTGGTTTTCTATGACTTGTTTCCTTGGTTTTCTTTGACTAGTTTCCTTGGTTTTCTATGACTAGGTTCCTTGGTTTTCTATAACTAGTTTCCTTGGTTTTCTATGACTAGTTTCCCTGAATGCTATGACTAGTATACTTGGTTTGCTATGACTAGTTTCCTTGGTTTGTTATGACTAGTTTCCTTGGTTTGCTATGACTAGTTTCCTTGGTTTGCTATGACTAGTTTCCTTGGTTTGTTATGACTAGTTTCCTTGGTTTGCTATGACTAGTTTCCTTGGTTTGCTATGACTAGTTTCCTTGGTTTGCTATGACTAGTTTCCTTGGTTTGCTATGACTAGTTTCCTTGGTTTTCTATGACTAGTTTCCTTGGTTTTCTATGACTAGTTTCCTTGGTTTGCTATGACTAGTTTCCTTTGTTTTCTATGACTAGCTTCCTTGGTTTGCTATGACTAGTTTCCTTGGTTTTCTATGACTAGGTTCCTTGGTTTGCTATGACTAGTTTCCTTGGTTTTCTATGACTAGCTTCCTTGGTTTGCTATGACTAGTTTCCTTAGTTTGCTATGACTAGTTTCCTTGGTTTGCTATGACTAGTTTCCTTGGTTTGCTATGACTAGTTTCCTTGATTGCTATGACTAGTTTCCTTGGTTTGTTATGACTAGTTTCCTTGGTTTGTTATGACTAGTTTCCTTGGTTTGTTATGACTAGTTTCCTTGGTTTGCTATGACTAGTTTCCTTGGTTTGATATGACTAGTTTCCTTGGTTTGTTATGACTAGTTTCCTTGGTTTTCTATGACTAGTTTCCTTGGTTTGCTATGACTAGTTTCCTTGGTTTGTTGTGACTAGTTTCCTTGGTTTGTTATGACTAGTTTCCTTGGTTTTCTATGACTAGTTTCCTTGGTTTGCTATGACTAGTTTCCTTGGTTTGTTGTGACTAGTTTCCTTGGTTTGTTATGACTAGTTTCCTTGGTTTTCTATGACTAGTTTCCTTGGTTTGCTATGACTAGTTTCCTTGGTTTGTTGTGACTAGTTTCCTTGGTTTGTTGTGACTAGTTTCCTTGGTTTGCTATGACTAGTTTCCTTGGTTTGTTATGACTAGTTTCCTTGGTTTGTTATGACTAGTTTCCTTGGTTTGCTATGACTAGTTTCCTTGGTTTTCTATGACTAGTTTCCTTGATTGCTATGACTAGTTTCCTTGGTTTTCTATGACTAGTTTCCTTGGTTTGCTATGACTAGTTTCCTTGGTTTGTTGTGACTAGTTTCCTTGCTTTTCTATGACTAGTTTCCTTGATTGCTATGACTAGGATACTTGGTCTGCTATGACTACTTTTCCTTGGTTTGCTATGACTAGTTTCCTTGGTTTGCTATGACTAGTTTCCTTGGTTTTCTATGACTAGTTTCCTTGATTGCTATGACTAGTTTCCTTGGTTTGTTATGACTAGTTTCCTTGGTTTTCTATGACTAGTTTCCTTAGTTTGCTATGACTAGTTTCCTTGGTTTTCTATGACTAGTTTCCTTGGTTTGCTATGACTAGTTTCCTTGCTTTGCTATGACTAGTTTCCTTGGTTTGCTATAACTAGATTCCTTGGTTTGCGATAACTAGTTTCCTTGGTTTGCTATGACTAGGTTCCTTGGTTTGCTATGACTAGTTTCCTTGGTTTGCTATAACTAGTTTCCTTGGTTTGCTATGACTAGTTTCCTTGGTTTTTCTGTGACTAGTTTCCTTGGTTTGCTGTGACTAGTTTTCTTGGTTTGCACTCACATGATGCAGACTCAAAATTGAATATAATAAAAAAAAAACATGCTTTAACCAACACTCACGCAAAAACTGCTTATCAACCCAACTTGAAAGCTAATAATTAGCATATTATATTAATAAACCTGAGGTAAATAGTGTAAACCGAGGCAGTGAAAGTCCTATTCCCTGGTGGTAGTGAAATAAATCTAATCCGATGTGAGACTAAGAGGATTCCTCTCTCCGTCTCTCTATCAAGCAATTGTGATTACAGTGTTGGCATAGATCAAACCAGTAAGCTTATCTACATTAATCTAGGATTTGGGGGTTTCCTGCTCTCTGCCCACCACAGTGCACCAACTTCTAACATGGGAAAGTTGTGCAAGTAGTAGAATCATTCACTTATTCAGTGGTAGGTGGACGTTACCGACGCATTGTTCACAGACTTGGTGAAACATGTAAGTGAACACAGAAGCCCTCCGCTGAGGAGACCACAGTCACAATGACTAATAAGTCCAGTTGGATCTCCACACACTGAACAACCGCTATGACCCCACAGCTTTTATTTCACAACCACCAGCATTACTCAAGCAGAGACTCCTGGACCAACCCGTCATTGACCCAAACTGCAAGTGTGGACATGTGGGGCAGGGACATTATACAAAAGTACAGTGATAAGGGAGCTGTTCCAGCAACACAATCAGTATTTTTATGGAACAGAGGTGTAAACACCTGCGGTTATCTAACAGCTGTATTGGCACACTGCCATTCAACTGGAGGGATTTGAGATTCCAGAAGCTGACCTGATTTTAACTCTATGAAGCAACACTTAGCAGCAACACATAATGAGTGTTGAGTGACTTGTTGACTCTCTTGAGAGGACATTGGGTAACAGATATCCTGAAGTGTTCGGGGCAACTGTTCAGTTTAGCATTCAATGAAGGATGTGCATTGAAAAACAAGGACCATTTGATCGTGTTTAGCTACTGTATGTGGACTAGCTATTGAACATTAATTATAAAGATTTGAAAGGAAAATAGAAGTCCACTTCCTAGATTTAACTTTTCTTCAGTCTTTTGTTTAATGTCCGTTTAATTCCAGTGACTGGAATTAGCTGAGGTGACACCTAGCAGACAGCTAGCGGCTGTGATGGCACCCACATCCTTAATTATGCATAACTTCAAGCCTTAGTATATTCTAAATGGGTACACTTATCATGAATGGGAGTATTAGCTATAGAGACCAAAATCGTTTTTTGTACCAGGTAGTAAACATGTTTATTTCTGCTGTAAAGTCGGGCATTTTAGCACGGAGGTCTATGGGGATTGACTGGCTTTTGGAGTCAACCTCAGGTGGCCATTCGATGAGCTGCATATTTCAGCCTCGGAGGTTGCTTTCTTTAGACCCAAGCTGTCAGAGGGAGACACCCTACACCCCTACGATGTCACGGACAACATAAACAGGACTACACCCCAGTGGTAAGGCAAAACTAGTTGAAACAGTAAAGTAATTGGGGCTTATCACTCGGAGTGAGTTTGTCTTTTTTTTTGTGTTTCACTGGTGTTAACAGGGACAGGGACATAGTAGTATGTGTACATCTGGATTGTTTAATGTTCTTCAGTTTTACTGTTTGGTATTTGTAGGTTCTGAAACATGCAAAACAGAACTTTCACTGTCCATTATGTATCATTTCAACTGAAGCCGACTTGTTGCTCTACGACCAGAAATGCTGACCTTTGTTATAAATTATCACAGAGGCATAAACACTGTGCTGACTGGCTCTGAAATAGAGAAGGAACCCTTTGTACAAAGCTGTAGTGGTTCCCACACGCACATCCCCCACACAGAAAACACAAACACACACAATCTTTAACATCCTCACATAATACAGAGTTACATTATTCCACAAACTATCCATCACACAGATGCACACATTCCCACACTTACACTCCTCTGCGGCATTAATAACTTTTTTTTGATGAACAACAATCTGATTACTGTGATGCTTACCTTGCAGATAGTCGGCGAGATCTCCTCCATTACAGTACTGTCAGGAGACAAACAATCAATGTCAAGCTGTGAAGCACATTTTGGTATTATGCGTGCATACTTTATGTATTTAAGTGTGTCTGTGCACAAGTGTTCAAATCCTAGCCCAGATAATGGCAGGCAGGTTCATCAATTAATCTGCTGAAAGACTGAAGCTTTATCTGTGCTGACAACCTCTGCTAGAAGGCAGTAAGTTCTCAAGAGGGACAACGAGAACAGACAGACAGACAGCGGTGGTAGGTTAAAAGAAAGTGAGTGGAGAAGAGGAGAGGGAAGAGGAGAGGGAAGAGGAGAGGGAAGAGGAGAGAGAAGAAGAGAGAGAAGAGGAGAGGGAAGAGGAGAGAGAAGAGGAGAGGGAAGAGGAGAGAGGAGAGGAGATGGAAGAAGAGAGGGAAGAGGAGAGAGAAGAGGAGAGAGAAGAGGAGAGGGAAGAGGAGAGAGAAGAGGAGAGAGAAGAGGAGAGGGAAGAGGAGAGAGAAGAGGAGAGGGAAGAAGAGAGAGAAGAGGAGAGAGAAGAGGAGAGGGAAGAGGAGAAGGAAGAGGAGAGGGAAGAGGAGAGAGAAGAGGAGAGGGAAGAGGAGAGAGAAGAGGAGAGGGAAGAGGAGAGAGAAGAGGAGAGAAAAGAGGAGAGGGAAAGAGGAGAGAGAAGAGGAGAGGGAAGAGGAGAGAGAAGAGGAGAGGGAAGAGGAGAGGGAAGAGGAGAGGGAAGAGGAGAGGGAAGAGGAGAGAGAAGAGGAGACGGAAGAGGAGAGGGAAGAGGAGAGAGAAGAGGAGAGGGAAGAGGAGAGGAGAGGAGAGGGAAGAGGAGAGGGAAGAGGAGAGAGAAGAGGAGACGGAAGAGGAGAGGGAAGAGGAGAGAGAAGAGGAGAGGGAAGAGGAGAGGGAATAGGAGAGGGAAGAGGAGAGGGAAGAGGAGAGAGAAGAGGAGAGAGGAGAGGGAAGAGGAGAGACAAGAGGAGAGGGAAGAGGAGAGAGAAGAGGAGAGGGAAGAGGAGAGAGAAGAGGAGAGGGAAGAGGAGAGGGAAAGAGGAGAGGGAAGAGGAGAGAGAAGAGGAGAGGGAAGAGGAGAGAGAAGTGGAGAGAGAAGAGGAGAGAGAAGAGGAGAGAGAAGAGGAGAGGGAAGAGGAGAGGGAAGAGGAGAGAGAAGAGGAGAGGGAAGAGGAGAGGGAAGAGGAGAGAGAAGAGGAGAGAGAAAGAGGAGAGGGAAAGAGCCTCCTCTGACAGGGCAGAGAGATACCTGCTGAGACAACACGACACTTTTTAAGATTACTTTAATATTTTAGATAATATAGTAATCGTGGTACGAGTTTTTTGTCCAGTGCTTTAAGAGCTGGTTTAAAGTCTAAAGCCTGGTCTAGCATACTGCAAATACATTGCTTTGTTTGCATACTACTGAGGATCGCAGTATGCAGTACATACTGCGATCCTCAGTAGTATGTAGTAGGCGATTTCGAATACAGCCAGAGTCAGACTACAGAAGAGGTATGCAGTCAGCTATCCATCACGTTGCCATGCTGTATGGCTCACTTACAGTTTACACGCCAAGTTAACCGAGCCCTATTCAAACTGTGCTTGCTACTGTACGTTGGCATAATGCTGCACTATCAAATGAATCAAGTTTTTTTACCCTCCAGACTGGAGAGTGTTCAAAGGGCACAGCATCGTCTTCGTAGGGATTACACCTCGCTCTTCAGAACACTTTCACCTGATACTCCCACCAACGTCTGAGTAAGACTAGCTTTTTCCTGCATTGATTTAGCCAGACTGAGGTCCATGCTTCAACGTGCAGCAAGCACATGCCCCCCCCCCCCTAAATATTCTCTAAAAGCATTAGCTGAAAACAGAAAATATAACCACAAAAAAATGAAAAACAGTGTTGTAAATCACTGTAACCTCGTCCTACGACAGCTGATCCAAGATGCCAAAGGATTATTGATGGAGTTAGTTACTGTATAGAGCTGTCTAAACATAGATCAAAACAAGATTTTAAGCAAAGGCTTTCGGGGAATGTGATTCCTAGAAAACAGGGAGGAGGGGGGGGGTGTGCTTTCAGCGAGTAACTTAAGGTGCAGTCACGGTTTGTTTTCTACCCCGCAGGCAGCCGAGAGTGTTGCGAAACCAGCAGAGAAAGTTGGGGAGGATGCAGAGAGTGACAAAGCTAAGAGAGAAACTATAAACAACAGAGAGGGGGGGGGGGACGGCAGCAGTGGAGCACATGAACACATGCTGACAGCTAGTGTTGGGGGTAAACCATTACATTATTTATGTCATCACTTATGTTATGTTATTAAAGAATCTTGTTTAGTAACCTAAGTAACAAGGTGAGCTGAGAACAACACATGAGAAGAGGATATATGAGCTCTGGCTCATCAAATATCCAGACAGTCACGTTTCTATACTGACCTCCATGACCAGGAACACGGAGTTGGGCGTTTCCTGGAAGAAAAGGAGACACAGAATCAGTTACAGAAGCCATTAATCCATTAAGCCACAGTACATACAGTAACATCAGCGCCTGATAGTTTTGATCAGCATGCTTCCTCTGAACATGTGTTTTTGACTCTAATGCTTATGACACAGCTAACAGTTCAAGTTATATATGTTCAGTCAACATAATACATCTGGTGCCTTCAAATGAAACTGGTGAGCTCGTGTTTACAACACGGGAAGTCGTGTACTCGATATGTTTGGCGTTCGAGTGGTTAAGTCGTGAAGAACACCGCTGCTAAGCAACGACAATATTAACGTTACTGTCGGCGTCTAGAAGCCACAGAGGCTAACAACACAAAGGCAACAATTCGTTTGGAATATCAACATTTTCCTCAGACATGTTATAAAATTACCAAGCAAAACAATATCGACTAAAATTACAATATATTTACTTATTATGCACCGAAAAAATGAACTTCCAAGGCCTCCGCCATTTCTGACAATGTCAACAACGTCAGTATCCATCAGCATTTCTAGCCAGCAGAACACAACAACAAAAAGTATTTTTCACAACCTTCAATATATAATCAAATACTAGGTGACCGCGGTCTGACCACTATAGCTGCAGCTCTGTGGGACGGGTGACCCCGAGGTCACGGGCTTGTTTGTTTGCTTGGTAAGTAGCTCCGTCCTATTCAGTGATTTCTCCTCTTGGGGCAGGTGGTGTAGTGGGGGATGGGCCACCATTATCCATTCTCACTGTATGTGTGTGTGTGTTGGGGGTGGGGGGGGGGGGGGAAGGGGGGGATTATATAATGGGGATGTATTCTGCAGCGCAATCTGGAGAAGAGGGGGGGGAGGGATGGGAGTAAAGTGTCACAAAACACACAGACGTAGATGCTGGTGATGACCGGCCATCGTCACTGGAGAACATTCTTACACAGCGTCCCCAACATAAAACTGAGTACTTCTAAGAAAAGCTGCTGCCTGGAGAAACATTTATTTCATCATTCACTGTGTGTTTTGGCACTTTTGCATGTTGTTGTCTCTAACTGCTGCTGCTGCTGCTGCTTTTTGTTTTGTTGCCTAATTGCTAAGAAGTGAGATGAATTTGAAGAGGCAGGTGGAGACAGCAGCACATAGGGCAGCCTGTGTTGGCGATGCCTCAGACTACAGGAAGTAGCACGGTTATGAAAGTTGACGACTGCTTGTTGTTTACACGGACAAATGTTTTCTAGAAGGTGCCGTTCACGCGTCAGCTGCGTGTCAAATTTTAAAAAAAATGGTGGACTTTGGACATTGATGGCTCACAGCCAAGTGAAGGCTGGACTCAGAAACATTCCACAAAATATTCCAAAACAACTATGATATAAATAGCCTCTTTCTCAAATCTGCAGGAAGGATGAAAGGATTTTATTATCCTGAGATATGAAAACTGACAGAACAAACATACTCCGGACTTCCAGGAGTGCATGTGAGCCGGATCAGCACCGTGTTTGGTTAGTCGTTCAGTGATGGCGTCACGCTCCAGCTCCAGGAGTCGTTATGTAACTATATGGGGGGGGGGGGATGGGATCTGGCCAAACTAGAAAGGGTGGAGGTGGAGAGGAGAGTGTGTGTGTTTCCTGGGACTGGGGAGGGGGGAGGGGGAGGTTAGGTATTTCTGATGAGCCAGTGTGCTTTTGTCACGCAAACGACATGAGTAATCTGGGGTATTCTGGGTGTCATCTGGGAGTTAAATCTGTGCTTTGACACAACAGCCCCCCCCCCCCCGGAATGACAGATGACTGTGTCAGTGACAGCAGCAAGAAAACAGTAATTATGTGCCGAGGACAAAAGGTCAGGATTGCTTGTTGATCCTCCGCGGCTCAATCTCTGGTAAAGAGGGGGGAGGATGTTTACTGGAGTACAGTTTGTTATTACACAGATATGCTGATATGGCCACTTACAGCGCACGGACAAAACACTGTGCATAGGAAGGACGTCAGAACGTCCCATAAAAGTGCACTTGCCTGCTGGAATGGAATGAGACACCAGCAATAATGCCCTCTCACATGAAGACTACAGCCGTGTTTCCAAACTGACCCTTCACTAAGCCCCGCCCCCCTGCTGCTACTCCGTCAAGCTGTCGGAGCTAGCATGGAGCTAGCATGGAGCTAGCATGGAGCTAGCATGGAGCTAGCATGGAGCTAGCATGGAGCTAGCATGGAGCCCACACTGTCACTACTGCACCACTGCCTGCATACATATTATCTAATTATTGGAAAAAGTGATTTCACAGGGAAGCAGACAGAAGGGTCTACAATATGTGTTTGAAGGATTTCTCAGGAACTGATTCAGCAGCGTTAAAACAGGTTAAAGAGATAAAGAGAGAAGCTAAAGCCTCCAGATCACAGTGTAAACCTGAACCACCATCACCTGGAGACAATCAAATTAAGAACAACACCGTTCCTGTAAAGCCAGGTAGGTCTTTATTCACTGTAACTATCATTAAAATATGTGTATACATTCAGTATACCTTCAGTAGCTAGCGTAGCATAGGAGTGCTAACGTAGCACCACAGGTTTTTATGTAGAAGCGTAACGTTTCGTCCACACTGGGAACGTCAGGAGCGCGTGGCGGCTGCGTGATTCACGCGTCGGGTGTTCACACCAGCTGCGTTTCAGCTGCGTTTCAGCTGTCAGCCCTTTCTTTCTACATAGAGTTTGTCTTTCATAATGTCCATTTCATTTAGTTATCATTTTTATTTATTTTAGACAGAGAAAGGTAAAGAAACGTGTGGTAAATAGTAAATAATAGTAATAATCCACAATTAAAACCCCATACTATATTCATTCATGGAGCTGTCCAAGTCACTGCATGTTCTACAACACTGTTCTGCAAATATTTCAGAATAAAAGCCTCGTGTTAACAAATGAAGGAATTCTGTCCACAGAAAAAAAACTTGAGGGCTTTTATTTTTAAATGAAAGCAGGAAGTGTTGATTTAAAAATAAGTCTTTACTTTTTTTCATCTCCGTAACATTTTCTACAGATAGAGACATGTAAACTGTAGTAATGTTGCTGGTATGATGTTAATATACAGTCAATAGATCACTTCCACTGTCTGTTGTTGGTGTGAACCGCGCAGCTCGCGTAAAAATAGGCGAGACCTCGAATCTCTAGAAGAGACGCAGCTGAGCCGAGCGTGAGACGCACTTAACACGGACGCCGAAATAAAAAACAATAGGTAACGCAGCCGCCACGCACTCCTGATGTTCCCAGTGTGGACGAGGCTTTTATAAACGTATACCTCCTTCCAACCTCTCTGGGTAACGAGTATCACTATTACACAAAGGTCAACCATCACTAGCTCCAGATCCACTAAACCAGCCTGAAAATGAAGAAAATCTGAAACAGCATGAGACTCTACGGAGCTCAGCCGGATAGTCGTCGGACCGTGGTCGGAGCTGACGCTGGTGCTACGCTATGATTGGCCAGTCTGCATTCAAGCGAAGGGTCAATTGCAAAAGCAAACTTTTGAAATGTCGCAAAAAAAGAAAGGCGAATTATGCAACTTTCCATCAACTGGTTTGGAGCCAATAAACTCATCTACAGCGCAGTTTGGTCAAAAGTTGGCGCTATAGGCGACGCATGGCCGTAATCAACAGAGTAGAAGAAGAAGTAGAGGTTACGAGCCGGAAACTAAACCAGTCACCTCGACAATCTAACCATCTAGAGAGAGAAATGGAGAGAGGTCTTCAGGAATTTGTTTCAAATGGGGAAGTTTTGATTGTTCTTTTGTGTCAGCTGGTATCGGCCATTCTTCACGCTGTTCGGAGACAGAGACGAGCATTCGCATGTTATGGAAATATGCAAGAAGACGCCGACAGCAGAAACAGTTGATCAGTTATATGAGTTAATCTCTACGTCACACTTTATTCGGTAAAGGTGTTTCCATAATCCATTTATCTCATCAACTCTTTTTCAACAAAGGCAAAAAAAAAAGAATTCAAGTGAGCGTAAAAACTTTTTTCTTTTCAATTCAGGAAATTTTATCAAATTTTTGCCGTTTCCAATACGATACTTTATTATGTGCATAAAAATATGTGAATGGAAACACAGCTAGTGAAATACAGAGTTTGTAATGTAATAATTTAAACTGTCCCAGAGTTGAACTCTGGTCCTGAATAAACATTTGTTATGCAAGAGAGAGACACATGTACTGAAGATCATGTGAGTGTGTCTGCTCATGCGTTTGTGCTGATCAAACACGTTACACACTATGTACTGTACATGTTCTACCAGACGACTGGGTGTGTGTGTGTGTGTGTGTGTGTGTGTGTGTGTGTGTGTGTGTGTGTGCGTGCGTGCGTGCGTGCGTGCGTGCGTGCGTGCGTGTGTGTGTGTCTGTGCCTCAGTGAGCAGTAACAGTGTTTTCCTCTGAGCGTCTGTCTCAGCCAGTTAAATGTCTGGAGAGCAGAGCTCTGTAAAGGAATGTGGACGGAGGCCAGAGAGGTTCATACGTACTGCCGGTTTTCTAGGAAAACTCACTGAGCTCCAGAAGTCCCCTCTGAACGGATCCAGGAACTTTAAATGCCCTTTTTTTTCTTTTCAGCCCTTTAATGTCAGTCCTGCCTCAGTACCTTGTGTAATCAGTACACACACACACACACACACACACACACACACACACACACACACACACACAGCAGGCCGGGGGCCCCTCTCAGGCCAGAACACAATGTTCCTTCAGGAGCTACATCAGCTTTTGTGAAGGTTGGCTCACAAACCAAACCACTTCATAAACAAAGCTCCAGCCTCCTCTTCCTCACTTTACCTTCACACCAACTTTCAGTCCCACCAATTTCTGTTTGTGTCATTAAGAGAACATGAACGTACACCGATCAGCCATAACATTAAGACCACTGACAGGTGAAGTGAATAACATTGATTATCTGGTTACCATGGCACCTGGCAGTGGGGGGGATATATTAGACAGCAAGTGAACATTTTGAACTTTGAACTTTGTGTTGGAAGCAGAAAAAATGGGCCAGCGTAAGGATGTGAGCGACTTTGACAAGGGCCAAATAGTGCTGGCTAGACGACTGGGTCAGAACATCTCCAGAACTGCAGCTCTTGTGGGATGTTCCCGGTCTGCAGTGGTCAGGACCGACCAAAAGTGGTCCAAGGAAGGAGAACCAGGGTCAGACCCGAGGCTCATTGATGCACGTGGGGAGCGAAGGCTGGCCCGTGTTGTCCGATCCAATAGAAGAGCTACTGGAGCTCAAACTGCTGAAAAAGTTCATGCTGGTTCTGATAGAAAGGTGTCAGAACACACAGAGCATCTCAGTTTGTTGCGTATGGGGACCGGTCAGGGTGCCCGTGCTGACCCGTGTCCACCGCCAAAAGCACCTACAATGGGCACGTGAGCATCAGAACTGGACCACGGAGCGATGGAAGAAGGTGGCCCGGTCTGATGAATCACGTTTTCTTTTACATCATGTGGCTTGGCCTCCAAATTCTCCAGATCTCGATCCAATGGAGCATCTGTGGGATGTGCTGGACAAACAAGTCGGATCCACGGAGGCTCCACCTCGCAACTTACAGGACTTAAAGGATCTGCTACTGACGGCTTGGTGCCAGATACCACAGCAGACCTTCAGAGGTCTAGTGGAGTCCAACGGGTCAGGAGGACCTACTGAATATTAGGCAGGTGGTCATAATGTTATGGCTGATCGGTGTACATGGAAAATGCAGCTCTTTCAGTGGTCATTTTTGATGCCAGTTCACAAGAATCCAAACGGCAAAGCTGCATGAGCGAGAGAGAGAGAGCGAGAGCGAGAGCGAGAGAGAGAGAGAGAGAGAGAGAGAGAGAGAGAGAGAGAGAGAGAGAGAGAGAGAGAGAGAGAGAGAGAGAGAGCCCTGACACAGGACACCTTATAATTAGCCCGTCTACCTCACACTGCTGCAGCTTGCTTAACGTTAACATCTCCATGAAGGAGGACGGGGAGCAGCTCAGCTGTGTGCTTAAGACTGTCATTAAAAGCAGCACACGAGCAGAGCTGCTCCAAACTACAGCCGGAATAAGGACCTGCAATCTGTCTCCCACATCCAGCCCTGCAGTCTTTTGTCAATGCACCGCTATTCTGGCAGAGGTACGCAGGTAGCTGCATTCATAAAAGCTGGCAGAGATCATACAAGTGTACATGACGGTTTTATAAAGTCAAGTTTTAAACCTCTTAAATGCTTTAACCTAGTGGTCGTATCTTGTGGTGAATTTAATGGAATCAGTTTGCCTTACATTTTACAGTATTCCTAACTCAGTCATAGATCCTACATACACAGAACATCTGCCGGGCAGAGAGCAACATCTGTGACTGTTTGCTTTTGTGCATTCAAAGCAAAGAACACAAGAAGTGCTGAGGTAGTACGATGGGGGTGTTAAAGTATTAAATCCCAATGGGATGTTGAGCGAATGAACGCCTCCATTGTGAAACTAAATCAAACATACAAAAAGAACATACGCAGTTCTAAATCAGTGTTAATTCAGTGTTTAGATCGACACAATGCAGTCTAGTAGCTGCAGCAGTGTGAATAGAAACACAGTCAGCTGTGATCGGAGCTTCAGTGGATTTAGAGGGGAAATTATAGAGTCAAGATTATAATTTAAGATTGGATTTAAGGTTAAACTACAGCTGATAAACTGGTCTATTACCAGATCTAACTGCTGATCCCTGGAACAGATGCTGATAAAACCAACACTGACGAGCATTACAGCAGTCAGTCTGCTTGATGGGACTTAAATATCTCATTTATCAGTTTCATACGAATGTTTATTGTAATAACCCTACTGTGAAGATTCAGTGCTTGTTTGGGTTGAACTTCTCCTCCTCCTGCTGTATATTGCCATCTGTCAAGTGCTTGCTGGCATCCTGTTAGCTACAACTGATACGATGCTAGCAGCTCCGAGTCTGTGTGAGCACAGAGGTGCTTTGAGGCTAAACTGTAATGTTTACCATGGTCACCATCTTAGTTTATAGGTTTATTCAACCATGTATTGCAATTTTTTTTACGATTTTGAAACTGATGTTTTAATGCCAGAATCGATATATTTGCTTCATTTGAGTTTATGTAGGGGTAGAAGGAAGTTACCGCTTCTATTGTTGACGTGACGTCATATCCGTTCCGTATCCGTCAACCAAAACAAACCGCAGCGAGCCGAAATGAAAAAGTATAAAACGTTGGAGGGTCTGCGTGGACACGACCTGAACCCTCCCATGTTAAATCCAAAGTGGTAAACACTACACATCCAGTAAAGTATGGAACAATTCGAGTTTCACACATTGCAGGAAAAGCAGAGCTAGACATCACGGCTAAAGCTGCATGCTAACTTATAAAAAAAGGCCAAAACGTGTCCGAAAATAAGGCTGAAAAAAGTCAGAAAAATAGTCAGAAAAAATATGTCAAAGAAATGTCTGAAATATGTCCGAAAAAAGGCCGATATATGTCTGAATAAAAGTCTGAAAAATGTCTGAAATATTTCAGAAAAAAAAAGGCTGAAAAATGTCCAAAAAAAGGCAGAAAAATATCTGCAAAATATCCGAAAAAATCATATCGCGGTAACGTTGCGGTCGAGCCGGCCGTCGCTCTCGTCTCCGTGGTCAAATGGGCCGACGCTACAACTGTAGAGCACCCATATACTGACATTTATGTTAAATGCATTGAAACGGCCCCGATGGAGCTGACCATGGATGGATAAAGAGAACGGAGCTGACGGGAGAGCTAGAGACCACCTTGGAGAAGTTAGAGGAAGTAGACACGTGGGACTACGTCCGCTTTTCAAAATAAGGTGTTAACAAAGGGAACTGTATATACAAAATACATCTATGGAAATAAGATCGATTGGAATATATTCACCAGAAGTATAAAGCATTGCTCTTAAACAGGATTCATTTAATCTGATCACAGCATTGAGCCAATCTCCAGCCATGTTTGGACCTAAAAAAGAAAGTTGGGTCTATAGGTCAGAAGGTTGGGTCTATGGGTCAGTATTATCAGAATATACATAGATAACACATATCCTGTGCCGTCATAGTAAAACCTAAACATATATGCCTTTTCTGATCAGAAATACAGACTATGCGTGACTAGACAGTTTCAAAAAGCAGCTTCCTGTTTTGTTGGATAAACCCAGTCATATAGCACATGGTACCGACCACAACAACAGCTGATGAGGCTGGGGCGACGCCAGCCGGGGATTCATGAATAAGTATTGATGAATGGCAATATGTGGAAACAAGAAACTGGAAAAAAGTGAGAGAAATATAGAGAATGAATAAGGAATGGAAACAATAAGAAGAAGGGGAAATAGTGGTGGCTGCCAGTTGGGCTGCAACACAGCAGACTCTATTGATAGTCACCAAGAGAGGAAATGCACACCATTACACGGACTACCAGCAGACAGGCTAATGCTGCAGGGGACGGAAAAAAAAAAAAAAGAAAAGCCAGCTAGTTAGAAAAAGACACAGGAAGACACTGTGACTAAAGCGGTGCTAGACCAGCCCAGTAAATGTTACAGAGCAGAGGTGAGACAGAAAGCAGGCGAACAAAGAGAGGAAGTGCATGAAGAAACTTACTCAACTGACGCAAAACAAACACAGCAACAGCATCTTAGTGTCTGTCTGGTGCCGACACCACAGGGTTCCTATAGCGACCACAGTGAGTCCACTACTGATACAAAGCTCTTTATTTTGGGGAAATAAATATTTTCTTCCTAAAGCATTCAAAGCGTCATGACTGAGGCAAATAATCAACTTCTAGTCCAGAAGTCAGCAACCTGCAGCTCTTTAGCTCCTCTCCAGAGGCTCCCTGTGGATTTTTTAACAATGGAAATGAATAACTGTTTTTTTGTTTACGTTTTCAGTTTTATTTATCATTGTTGTAGGTCTATGGTACGACGGAGTATTAGGGCCACATTGAGGAAAAAAAACATATCTGAGATTTTGAGAATAAAGTCATAATATTATGAGAATAAAGTCAGAAGTTTACGATAAAAAAAAGTCGTAGTATTATGAGAATAAAGTCATAATATTATAAAGTAGTAATTTTACGTGTTATTTACTTTTTTCTCGTAAACTTATGACTTTATTCTCGTAATATTACGACTTTTTTCTTGTAAAGTTATGACCTTATTCTCGTAATATTCCGACTTTTTTTTTCGTAAAGTTATGACTTTATTCTCGTAATATTACAAGTTTTTCTCGTAAAGTTATGACTTTATTCTCGTAATATTATGACTTTTTTTCTCGTAAAGTTATGAATTCATTCTCGGAATATTACGACTTTTTTTTCTCTTAAAGTTAAGACTTTATTCTCGTAATGTCATCACTTTTTTCTTGTAATATTATGACTTTATTCTGTAAATCTCAGATGTTTTTTCCCTCAATGTGGCCGTAATACTCCGTAGTACATTTGCACTTTGGCCCTCACTGCATTAGACTTATATACTATATACTTAGACTATAAACTGTGTGTAAACTGTATAAGCTGTATAATGATTTGCGTCTCCAGACAGATTTCTTCTTTTTTTTTTTTGCCTAAAATGGCTCTTTTGATAGTAAAGGTTGCTGACCCCTGCTCTAGTCTAATAAATGCAATATTAGCCCAAATATAATACACTCCTGATTTATAAGAATTTTATTTTGGTAGGGAACAAACAAACAACATATAACATGTTAATTAGTGAGCTTTAGAGATGCTGGTGCTTTCAACAGAACCAGCTACTTGTTTGACCCGTTTTCAGTCTTCATGCTAAGCTAAGCTAAGCTAAGCTAACCGGCAGCAGGCTGTAGCTTCAGATTTAATGGAGAGATATGAGAATGATATCAACGTTCTCATCCAACGCTTGGCAAGAAATAATATTATTAGGAAACCCAATGAAGTAACTTTTCTATAGCATGACATATACTTTCTATATTGTATTTTATTTGTATTGCATAATTATTGTTTTATTGTATTTTGTTTCTTGTTCGGAAGCACTTTGTAACGTTGTTAAGAAAGTTTAGTATTATTATTATTATTATCATTATGACTTGCACCATATGTCCTTTCCGCTACCATCACTAAAGACATATAATAAATACATAGGCTGTCTCTAATTTGAGTCACTCTAGCTTTCTTTTAAAGTTAATTAACTTGTGTCCTTGCTAAATAAATAGTTATAAATTAACATGTTCTATAAGGTTATTGTTTTTAATTTTTCCCTTTTTGAATAGGACTCAAATCAAGGAGCAAAAACAGCTGATTTTGTTGAATATGAAAATCAAGAACCAGTTCTTAAAAATCACAATTATACTGCATGTTTCTTTAAGTCTCGTCACTGATGGAAGTTACCTATTGTACTACAGTATATCCTTCCTGCTGAGTTATGGCCGGTCTTCTCAGCCGTCTGCCTCTGGAAGAGGTTATTACATCAGCTGGACTGATGGAGGGATGAGGAGACGGGTGGAGGAGTGAAAGGGTGGACGCACTGAGCAGCAGCGTCCCCGCGGGAGGCTTACGCAAACACAGGAAGTACCACCACTATGTGGGAAGTGCTTCATCATCACTGCTTCTGCCTCACTCCCCATTCCTCCCTTTGTATCTCCTTATTGGGAGTCCAGTCAAATGTAAGAGCTTTTTAACAAAAACTGCATTTCTACTCTGCTGGAAAGGACTTTTGTGACCAAAAATATAATTGTCACGCAGTGAGAAACATAATTAAAAAGTTAAATTAAATCCAAAAATGTACTGTTGGCTGCAGCTATTCAGAGACTCCCTGTCAAGTACAAGTAAAACTACAAATACAAACATTTATTTAAGCTGTGTGGATGTAAACTACTGCATAAAAGCAGTCAATAACATCACTAAAGCACTACCACGGTATAAACCACAGGACCGGTGATTATGCTAGAAACAAAACGCTTTGAAAAATACACAGTCTTAATATTCTGCCTCCTCCGGCAAAGCATTTATTTTCAGAACACTTTCTTTTTTTTTTTTTTTTTAAATCAATCGGGATCTGAAAGTGGCTGCGTCAGGAATATGTGATCTGAGACTCTGCTCCCAGCCGGAAGACGAAGAGGATCCGAGCTGTTTGTGCTCATCTAACATGCGTTCACGGGCCGCTCAGATGGGAATCAACCAGCGGGCTGAATATGTGACCGTGTACTGACAGGATGGCCTTTCACATTCAGCACAATGCACTGTTTTTCCCACTGAGTCATACGGAGACACACTTTCCACAGGCTCTGCAGTTTGACTAAAAGCATCTGGGTTTGTTTGGGTAATGTAGTCTTATAAAAGCTAATCTTAGAAATGGATGGAATTGCAGTTTCACATCCAGCTCTCTGCCGTCCCGATGTCTGCATTGTCAGGTTTGTAGTAGAAGCTGAGCTCAGACAGGCTGCTATACACTACAGCACAACAAGGCAACTGGACCGAGGGGATCGAACCACACTGCAATACTATGAACCTGAATGAGCCAGCTGAGTGGAGAGAGAGAGAGCGACAGAGAGAGAGACAGAGAGAGAGAGCGACAGAGAGAGAGACAGAGAGAGAGAGAGCGACAGAGAGAGAGACAGAGAGAGAGAGCGACAGAGAGAGAGACAGAGAGAGAGCGGGTAGCCTTACTCAGCATTAAACTGAAGGACGAGCCAATAGCAACATTGATCCTCTTGATTTGTGGAGATTCATCTGACTAGATTCAAGTTTTTCTAACACTGGCTCCATAGATACTGGAGCAGACAAGCCTGCCACTAAAAGAACCACAAAGCGATCAACACTCGATGGAGATAAATACTATTGAAAACATAACTCCCCATTGAGCTTATATCAATTTGATGCAAGAAAACAACAAAAAAAAAAAACTTACCTGGACATCGTAAAGTGCCACAATGTTTTCATGCTGCAGCTCCTGCGTAAAAACAGAACAGAAAAAAACAAGATGCATTAGCAGGAACATTAACTATAGCAGCTAATGGCATCACTTTCACTGATACTTCCATCAGCGGAAGTCCAGGCTCCTTCCTCAACACATGGGCAATGTCACATCATTCTTTAAATGTATTGAGGAGATACTAAGTGAGAGGTAAAGTGTCAAGCTCACCTTCAGGATTTTGATTTCCTTGCCAAGAAGGATCTGGGACTTGGACAGGTTCTTCTTATTAATGCTCTTGATGGCCACCTCCCAGTCTGTCTTCTGCAGAGCACAGAGAGCAGGATGGAGAGGAAACAGATGAAAACCACTTCAACAACAACTTCATCCCAATGTCCCTGTAAAATGTCCCTTAACTAGTATCAAGGACAAGTCAATATGTTGATGATGTAACTGATGAACCAAATCCTTACAGTGTTACTACTCTATTACAGTCTTTGGTTCAGCCTCCCATCTATTTCTTCTTAAAGGGGACATATTCTGCTCATTCTCAGGTCCATACTTGTATTTTGGGTTTCTACTAGAACACGTTTACATGCTTTAATGTTAAAAAAACACATTCTCTGAATATCCTTGTATTCACCGTCTGTCTGAAATGCTCCGTTTTAACGCTCCTGTCTCTTTAAGACCCCCCTCCTGAAAAAGCCCAGTCTGCTCTGATTGGCTCCTATGGTAAACCTTTGCAAAGGTAGTTCTCAAGCTGTGGGCGGTATATTCTGATGAGCCTGCACGTGACATAGGAAGGGGGTTTTCTGATCTAGATAGCCAACAAAAGAACCGACTGGGTCGTCTTATTTTCACAGTTTGTGGGTTGGTAGGAACTTCAGATACCCAGATGTATGAACACAAGCACTAAAAATGGAGTATTTCATGACATGTCCCCTTTAAGGCTGGCATTTCCAACACTTTCAACATTGACAATCAACAACCACTGCAGGAAGTGCACCAGTTGAACCAGTTGCTGTCAATTAAAGGAGAGCATACAGGCTTGTGAATACAGCTGGGTCATGGTTTCCCCTCAGGATATTGTGTTCAGTCGAGGTGGTAAGGATCCATGGATCCTGGTATTTCATAGGAGACAACCTAATAGTTACACTCATTAAAAAAAATGGCATTTGTGAAACAGCACCTTGGCTCTGGTTGTTTCGGTTGACACTAAAGCAGTGGTTACCAACCGAGTTTCCTTGAAGCCCCTCCTACTTGGGCCAAAGGTTTTGCCCTTTAGGAACTAATGGAATTAGTCTATTGAGCACGATGTAGCTTGTTATTAGCTCACCTTCCTCAAGTCCAGGGTGCCCAAAATGTTTGAAATTTTGGGACTTCTAACCCCCAAAAGGCACAACTAGACCACACTGTCAACCATCATCCCAGATTTGAAGTATGTAAATTAAGTAGTTTCTGAGTTCTGCTCCGGAAACGAAACGGACAGAAAGACGGACGGAAGGACGGACGGACACGCAGAGCTTTATATACCCGACTACATTGTCGCGGGGGTATAATTGCAAATGTATCAGTGTATTAAATGATGTCTTTTTTTTTTATTTAATCAACTCTCTTTAATGAATATAACTCTTCAGTTTCGTCAACATAAAGCGATACAAGCAGATACATATGATCTTTTTTTTAACAACTTCATTAATTTACAATAATAGTATTAGAGCCGAAATTTTTTTGTTTTGTTATTGTGGTTAAATAAATGTAATTTTTGATGTTGTGAGATTGCTGCTGTTAATACGGGTGTGTGTGGAGAGAGGGAGAGCAAGCAGTTTTTTTCGCTTATGTGTGACCGTGCCTTAGGCCATCGCACGGCTGTATTCTGGCCCATTAAGGAAACTATGAGAAAGAAATTTGTTCGCTCTCTCACCTCTAATAACTGATCAAATAAAATGTATTATTTTGCATTATTACATTGTGTAACTAAAACTAACAAAATGAGTAACGAGGTTTTGTTTTGCACATTTGTTTTATCTGTAAAGCTTATTTTACTTGTGATTTTGCATACATTTACCTTCTATGATATATATGAGCTTTTCAAACATACATATTAATATCATGCTATTGGATTTTAATCATATTACCCAGTACTTGAAGCAAAGCCTGCTGGTCTATATTACATTGTCAGCATCACTGTGTGAGAGTTGACTAGAGGGATGGAGGAAACTCTAGCCGTCCCAATAACACCAGGTCATTTGGGTTTCTGACAGCTAGGCCAGCGAAGGCTATTGCACTGAATGACACGCTGAATGACGAGGCACTCGGGTGACAGCTCGAACGGGAGCCAGGCAGCCTACTTATACTAAAAGCTGAGTGAGACTGGGCTGAGATAATGTTTCCAGAGGAGCTCCTGAGCAGGTATAAAAAGACTTTTGGAGCTCACGTGAGCTCAGCGGCTCTGAGGACATGTGCTGCAAACGCAAACACCCAGCTGAGGACACAGAAATAGACCCGCGGGAGACGGGCTGTTTCTGTGCCCTTGAGAAAAACACACATGACAAGACATGCTTTCCAAATGAATCTAGGTTAAAAGGAGATGTTCTTGTTCTGCGGGTGCACTCCGCCTAAAGCCTGGCATGGAATCTAGCACGCGAGTCTGTGTGTGTGTGTGTGTGTGTGTGTGTGTGTGTGTGTGTGTGTGTGTGTGTGTGTGTGTAGCACACTGCCAACTGAGCTGCATCCATACCCAGCTCACTGTCAGCCTGCCCAGCCAAGTGTGACTGTGCTGCAGACACTACACCAATAGAAAAGTGACCTCGCTGGCCCATCATGTAATGCTGGAGGGGGGGGGGAAGAGACGTCCTATCAAACTAAACTAATGGCCCCGGTATAGTGCACCACAGACCGGAGAGCTGAGCGGTGCAGAGTAAGCAGTTGTCCTCTTGAGTCATGCTGCAAAGACAGAAGCACGCTTTCACTTCCCAGAATAATGCATGATCTCATTTATGAATCACAGCCGATTATAGAGGTGTGAGCAACAAAGAGAGATTATAGCGTCAGCAACACTGCAACCAGAAGTTGGCCCAAGGTGATGAGGCTCAGCAGAAGACACCAGAGGAGTATCACCACACTTTAGGTCTTATTTGGGACAAAGAGATTGACATTTTAACGGCCCGGCCAGACCGCCCGCATGAACAGCGCGTGGCAGCTGCGTGATGCATGCGTCGCGTGTTCACACCAGCTGCGTTTCTGCTGCTGTCAGCTCTTTCTTTCTACATAGAGTTTACCTTTCATAATGTCCATTTCATTTCATAATAAATATCATTTATATTTATTGTAGACAGAGAAAGGTTAAGAAACGTGTGGCAATTTGTAAATAATAGTAATAATCCACCATTAAAACCCCGTACTTTATTCATTCATGGAGCTCTGCAAGTCACTGCATGTTCTACAACACTGTGCTGCACATATTTCAGAATAAAAGCCTCCTGTTAACAAATGAAGGAATTCTGTGCACAGAAAAAAAACACTTGAGGGCTTTTATTTTTAAATGAAAGCAGGAAGTGTTGATTTAAAAATAAGTCTTTACTTTTTTTCATCTCCGTAACATTTTCTACAGATAGAGACATGTAAACTGTAGTAGTGTTGCTGGTATGATGTTAATATACAGCCAATAGATCACTTTCACTGTCTGTTGTTGCTGTGTACCGCGCGGCTCGCGTCAAAAATAGGTGAGACCTCGAATCTCTAGAAGAGACGCAGCCGAGCGTAGTTTGGGGCAGAGTGCACGTGAAAGGGTGGCTTCAGCTGACTGACATTTATAACACAGAAATGACACATCTGATTGATCTTCCTACAATTTCTTTATAGCCTTTGAGGAGGGAGAGATCTGATTATTTGTCCTTATATCAGGCGGCAACCTCCGGTTCTGAGAAGTGAAGCCGATGCTGAAGTGCCTTAAACTTGCATTCTTTCTAACGGCCATCAGGGGGCGACTCCTCTGGGTGCAAAAAAGAAGTCCGACTGTATAGAAGTCTATGAGAAATGCCGATCTCGAGGCTTCAAAACCGTAGTCCACAAACCAATGGTTAACTTCATGGTGACTACGTCCACTTCTTACATACAGTCTATGCCTTATATCCAACATATCACACACAGGCTTTAAAATAATCAGATATATGCTAGGAAACAGACTTAAAGAGTTTGATAAAGTTAGTTGTCCTTTCCTTTCTTATCTGGAGAGACACCATAAATATAACCTCACTAGTACTAATACATTTACTAAGTGCTGCAAATTTAGTGTGTAACGCTCAGTGATTAATCAATGAATCACGAATATAATCAGCAATGAAGATAATCGTTAGTTGCAGCCCTACTTAAATTCTTGATTATTCATACTGTGTATGTATTTCAGCCACATGCACACATGAACATGAGACGGACCGTGTTCTGGCTGCTGTGCCATGATGCAACTCGTCTCTCTGAAAGTTTTATGTATTTTGCAAAGTTGAAGAGGGTCAAGCTGTTGCAATATTCTGTGCAAACACAGTTTCCAAAGGACGTGAATGTAATTGGATTTTGGCATAAAATTTCATCTTAATGAGATTTGTTTCTTTTTTGGCATTTGTTGTTAAATCGGTGTCCTGGGAAATAAAGTAAAAAACACAATTGCTACTGCAATTAGCTGATTATCCTGCCTCATCACAGATGGTCCTTTGAATAATTGCTTGATATTACAGTGTAATAGGAGCCCATATGTAACATCCAACACTGCCAAAGCAATGAAGCGATCCATCACGTCTGTTGCAGGTATAGGTGGCTCTAACCTTTAAATAGGGCATGAATGGCATGCAGATGATAGGACTTAAATAGTAAATACACCGATCACATGACCGTTTTAACAAGACAGGGAGGCATGTGTGTGCAGTGGACGGATGTGCAGCTCGATGCACAGCTTCCAGGGATGACTGGGTGATTGTTTGCAGGCCTACATTGAGCTCAGCGTCCGGGCTGTGAGCTGGTTATCGATTGCTGCTCTGCCCGGGCTACAGCAGGGAGCGTGGGGAATCTCTAATGTGGCTTTCATTGAGGAATTCAGGACCATCTGTTTCACACCAGCAGCAACGGGGGCAACATGATGTCATCTCGGTCACACACATACACAAACAAACTCACCATCCCTGTGTCCTCTTATGTGATAGAAAACCCCACCCGAGTCAAATGGAATGAGTTAATTTCTGAGCATTAATAATGTAATAGGTTCCAGTGCTTGGGTATAAATGAACCCTGTGCAGCTCTTACATAAGGGAGGCTTGTATCCTTAAAAAGGCAAAAGGAAAAACACTGCACCCCATCCTCCTCCTGCCTCCGTACGTCAGCAAGTCATTCAGTGCTGCCTGACTCATCCGTTTCATGAATGAACCGAGCTGCATAAACACATTAATACAACCGACATCAGGCTGATGAAATAACACTGAAATCACCTGCCGCAGCAAGACTGAACAGACCGGATCAAGATGTTTAATCATAAAAGTGGTGCAATATTACCACCCCGAATAAGGTGACAGCTCATATATGCTGCTGCAGAACTGCATTTTGCATCTGACACTGACTGACCCAGATTTACGAATGAAGCTTGCCCCCCTTTTTATCCTGCAAGAAAAAAGAGGGAGAAGAGGAGGGGAAGACAACACTGCAGGCACGTTTATTTATTTACCTTCCTGTGTCTTCCTCTGAACACCACAGCAAAGGCTCCATGTCCAACCAGGTCTTTTCTGCTGTACTCAAAGTCTCCCACAGGCTCCATGGTGATGGGGCCGATGGTCCCAGTTGATCCTGGTGGTTAAATGTTGCTCTCCTCTTCAGAAAAAAATAATCCTGGAGCAAATGATGCTCTCAAGTCCTGGTGATTCTGCTTCTTTGCACTGCGGATTCACTTCATGACAGGCTGCTCTGATGATGCCTTATTGCATAAATAAGAGATGCAGTCAGGACATGATGCATTCACGTGTCCTCTAAATAGGTTTTTTTTATAATATCACACAGAACAGAGGAGCATGGCTAACAACAACCCCGAGCTAAAAGTGTATCAGGTGCCAGCTGCTGTCCTGTCTTTGACCCAGTTGGATAGATGCAATCCAGCTTTGCATTACTCTCCTCGGAGGCTTCACTGTGAGAGACTGAGGGACAGTCTACATGATGCCAACCCTGCAGGACGATGACCATGCAAAAGGTTTGAAGAGGCAGCAGCTGCAGACAGATGTGAGCTATCTGTTAGCCTGACAGTGACATAACCCTGTGGCTAACGATGCACCTGACGTCATAGCTGCAGCCCACAGCAGGGCTCTGCACGCATTATAACACCTCAATCACACTGTGTGGAGATCATCTAACCTGCACCTCAATCACCTGGTGAGGAGATCATCTAACCTGCTTCTGTGGCTGCAGCCTGCAGAGCGAGCTAACATCAACCAGCTAACGTTAGAGCTCAGTCTGCAGGAGCAGTCTGCAGGATGTCAACACACAGCAGCTGTTTATGATCCGTCCTCTGGCACAACACGTCCTCTGGTCCAGGAGACACGTGTCTGTCCTCTTCTCTTCATTAGATGTCCTTCCGCTGCTGCTGTTCGTTAACCTGCTCATATAAAGAGTTATTAATCTGTGTCCCAGCAGACAGGAGACAGGAGACAGGAAGGTCCTCTCGTCCTCACGGCGCTCTAAACAATACAGAAAGCTAGAGCCGTGTTCCTGCTTTATAAGCGATCCCTCCGCGGAGCCCGGCTGTAGAATGTGTCCTTCCGCCGCGGAGGTTAGTCCGTCTTACTGAGGCTCTGTGAACTAACCTGATTATCTATATTGCAGTAAGTTTTTTTTTTTTTTTATCATTTATGTGCATGTTTGGACGGTCAAAGGTATTTAAAGGATGTTTAGTTTGGTTTCCTATTTTAAATAATTTTTTTTAATTTTCATCACAAACAAACAAAAGTAACATCTACAGACAGACTCACAAACATACCATCCCCACATACAGAAAACAAGCATAAAATACATTTGAATTTTTTTTTTTTTTAAATATATATATGTATATATATATATATATATATATATATATATATATATATATATATATATATATATAAATATATATTTATATTTAAAATTATATATAATAATATATATAAATAACTAATAATAATAAAAAATAATAAAATAAAAAAAATAATAATAAAAAAAAGACAACCACCACTTGGTGATGGTGATTTTTTTTTTTTTTAAAGGTCTTTGTCCCTTGTGTTGGAAAATTCATGATAGCATTGCAGCAGTGTAGCTTTCTTCGGTCAAAGGTCCCAGAGCTGTAGTTCTAATCATTAGAAATGATTCAAATGGAATCTGGGTCGACTTTGGTTCTAGTCCATGAGCCTGACCCCCATCATTTGGCTGTCGTGCCACTTTTGAGGGACCAAGTCTCATGGTGATTTTGTATTCTTTTTTTTTTCGTCTTGTTGGGTATTTTATTTTAAATTTATTTTTTTTTAATTTTCATCACAAAGAAAAAAAGTAACATCTACAGACAGACTACAGAAAACAAGCATAAAATAAATTAAAAAATAAATAAATATATATATATATATATATATATATATATATATATATATAAATTATTAATAATTATTATTAATTAAATATATATATATTTATTTATATATATATATGATTATATATGATTATATATAATAATATATATAAATAACTAATAATAATAAAAAATAATTAAAAAAAGACGATTTTTGATGATTTTTTTTTAAAGGTCTATGTCCCTAGTGTTGGAAAATTCATGATAGCATTGCAGCAGTGTAGCTTTCTATGTGCTATCACTCCTTTTTCATCCCTCCATCATTAAAATGTTTCCAACACATAGATCCAGTATAAAAAAGGGAAATCAACACACAATATCATGAAGTCATATATCATTGTAAAGCTTAGACTATAATCTATAAATCGGTCACATTGTCATGACACTAAGGTCAAGAGAATTTGACCTTTGACCTCTAATGCTGTAAACTGGCAAATTCTGAATGCCACTGCAAATGCCCTTATAACTAACTCCATATTGATCTGATGTGCCCATGGATAGTTCCAACATAAAGAGCACAAAAAGAGCTTTAAAATTATATATTATATCACTAACAACAGAATAAATGTAACTTTGTGCAGCTTGTATCTGATAGAATGTTTAGAATTTTGCATTGGATTCTGTTATTGGGGCAGTTTGTAAACGGCTTTCTAAGACTACATTTTCTACATGTTGCATGGAGGAAACAGGGAAGCATTGAACAAGTTACAAGTATATTGCTTACCGCATAGACATATATTATATATGTATACAGTATATGGCTTACCGTTGCCAGATTTTCAGTATACCAGCTGTTTAGATCTGACACCCTCTGGTGGCTGAACTCATAACAGGCTGATTCCAGCATGTCCAGATACTAAATGGTTGGTATTGATATTGGTGCCTATATATAATATCTTACTTTGTGGAATATAAATATGCTTGACCCCATTTTTAATTCAACTAAATATATAGCATATCAAACTGCTCAATGCATCAGTCATAATAAATAAAATATTGCCTAAAGTTATGCAATTTAAATGATCAAATAATCTGTAAACAAACCTTTATAGCATCGGCACACGATGCTGATGTGGTTGGTACTCAGAATGTATTGAGGTTTGATACCCACTCATACAGAGGACTCAGCATGTCTCCACCACACTTACTAGTAAAAAAAGGCTGAAATTTAAATTAAAAGTCAAAATCTTTTCTACACAAGGACAAAGATTTACATGCTCTGAAGTATTCATCAGCCTAAAGATCCATCAATAAATCAGTAAAGATAGTATATTTTAACACTTTAGTCATTGGGTGATGAAGGAGGCAGACACATAGTTTGACTAATTATTGATCAGTTATTTCAGCTATAAAAAGTAGCGTGAGATAGCACCACACCATCCACAGCTGCACCAGTATTTTCCCCTCTGGTAGTGCTTGAAATAGTGAGCGCTGCTTGTCTCTATGGGGCCCTCTGTACCTCGGGGACCCATGCTGTAGCCTGACACCAGTCCCTGATAGCCCCCAAATTCTATTTAATTCTTGAGAAATATAATTTTTATATTCACATCCACTATTCATGCATTCATAACACACAATTTGAGTATGAATTTTTTTTAAACTGATAAAGTTTCCTCTTTGTTGCCATGTTTTTAACTAGCAATACAAATCAGAGCAGGTCACAGCGATCTCTGCATCACATAAGAACTGATTTCACAATATTACTTATTGATACTTTAAAGCAGAAAATGGCTCTCAGATAAACTGCAGATCTTTAGCCTCTATATGTGCTGCTTACTTGGGTTGTTCCAAAGTCTATAAGGAACAAAGGTGACTGAGGCTTTGCCAACAGGGCCACAGACTCGATGACCTAACAGAGGAGAGCAAGTTTAGTCCTGCAGCTCTTCTCCACTTGTTTTATTAATAAGGGCCCGAGCACCGACCAGGGGTCTAATTCCTCTGTTTATTATTATTATTTACGCAAATAAATCACATTTTTGAGGGGCTAAATTTGCTCAGAAACTGACCAAATTTTGCACATGTATCAGGACTGGTGAAAAATTTGATATTTTCTGGGTCTCTTGCTCGGATGTGACAAAATGGCTCGATAGCGCCCCCTAAAAAATTGCTAAAATTGAGCCCCTCATTCTGGTTTCACCTAGAAGTATGAAATTTGGCAGGTATATGCAACATGTTGAGACGTACAAAAAAGCCTCTTGGAGGTATTCCGTAAACCCAACAGGAAGTTGGCAATTTTTAATTGAATGTGTTATTTTAAGGTTTTTTTTGCTATTTCCAGACACTATACTATAACGAACTCCTCCTAGAGATTTAACCCAATCGACTTCAGAATTTGTCAGTACAGTCTTAAGACCTCTGTGATGAAAAGTTCTTCAAAGCCTCCATTTTTAAGGAACTATGTTGCCGTGGCGTGGCGGTGAAAAAGCGCCTTTCGCCAATAAACAGGAAATTGCTGTAACTTTGTCGTACATTAACCAATCTGCTCCAAATTTCTCATGCCTGATAAAAGTTCCTGCCTGACGACATCCACATTCAAATGTTTTGCAAACAGGAAGTCAGCGTTATGTGACAAACATCATCCGATTCACATGAAATTTACATTGTGTGGTCTCCCCTTGATAAATGAGCATGTTTAGCGTGTGTTCTCAAGCGCCACATAGTGGACACAGGAAGTGGTGAAAAATTTGCAATACGTCATTTCCTGTGCCACTCAATCCACGCAGGAAATAACGTCTAATTTGTGCGTGCAGTGTCCGATGGTCCCGCCAATATCCTCGATGGCGGGAAGGTGCGAGGGCCCGTTCATCGCTGCTTGCAGCTTTAATTTCCATTTCTTCTTTTTATTACCTCCTTTCATAAGCCAGTGTTTTTGACTATGACATAGACTCACACCTCACTATATTTCAGCTTTGGGAAGTTGATAAGTTTCAAAAGTTGGAGTTTTATTAATTTGTGAACGCATGTGGAGACAAGACCATCTACAGACGTAAACATGCTAAATGTGTTACAGTTTATTTCCCGTTGCAGTGATCAGCTGACAGGAAGTAAATATTAGGATCATATAGGATATATTTCCTACAGAGTCCTTTCTAAATGTATTAATTTCATTTTGGTACTGATAAAGACACAACAAATGTTCAGTAAAAGTGTTTACTTTTAAGGAATAACATTAAAAGTGCTCATTCTGGCTCAAAGTTGAACTCCGCACAGCCTCTCAGATAGACCTATATGGTACATTCAGAAATGTAAAAAAATATCCCCTAAAATCAGAGTGAATTATTTAGCTGTAGTCTGGTTCTGTGTCAGTTCTTCTTCTTGGATTTGGCTGGCTGGTGTCCAGCGTTGTAGGTGGAGGAGAGCAGCATGGTGAGGAGCAGCAGCACCGGCACCAGCAGGTACGGTAAGTATATGGAGACGAGCAGCCAGCGCTCCCGCGGGCTCTGGGGACCGGGATGGGGTTTCATAGGGAACTGATAGAAGAGGATGTGAGCGAGGATCGGGACCAGGGTGGTGGCCACGTGTGTGGAGTACACGATGGCAGGAGTCCTGATCCACTTACAGCCACCTGGAAGAGAAGAAACACACACGGAGTGATCAAAAGAAGCTCCAGGCTGCAGGACACACCTCCAGTTAGGCTATCGGGGGTGTTACACTGAAATCTGTGACCGCAGAGCGCCTGCAACACATGACGTCACCGTCTCTGACCCCACTGCACCTGTATCATGAGTGAGGCAAATATGTGACAGAAAACACAGAAAACTAAAATTGTTAAAAAAACATTAATGTATTTTAATATTTTTAATTTAAAGATATATTCACAAAACTCTAAAAGAAAAGTAAAAGATAGGTGGGGACACATTTTCTGACGACAGCTGTCAGAAATGGTGACCTTATGTGTTGCTGGCTCTCTGAGGTCACAGATTTCAGTGTAACACCGGAGTCCTATGCTCCATGCGTCCTATGTACCCGGCGTCCTATGTACCCGGCGTCCTATGTACCCGGCGTCCTATGTTCCCGGTGTCCCATGTTCCCAGTGTCCTATGTTCCCGGTGACCTATGTTCCCGGTGACCTATGTTCCCGGCGTCCTATGTTCCCGGCGTCCCATGTTCCCGGTGTCCTATGTTCCCGGTGACCTATGTTCCCGGTGACCTATGTTCCCAGTGTCCTATGTTCCCATTGTCCCATGTTCCCGGCCTCCCTTGTTTCCCGGTGTCCTATGTGTCTCTTGATATAAACCAACATAGTAATTGATTGGTAAGGGCTATATTCACAGTAAAAACCTGTTAAGCCACTGTGGAGATATCGATGTAAAAAAAAACAAGAAAATCCATTCATTCATTCAAAAAGTCATTTCAACACATTGACCCTGGGAAACACTGATTTGACCTTTAGAATAAAACATTGCTGAGATGACTGAGAGCATAAAACAGTTAATGTGTCATATTAAGAGGACATTAAACTGGGGAACCTAGGACCCTGGGGACATAGATTGTGAAATACTCCTTCATGTGGATATGTTATTTAAATGCGCGTTTCTGTGTCAATGAGCATATTTAAACAGACACATTCATGCACAACACTATCTTTAGAAACAGCAGCAGAGTTTTGCATGAACTGACCTTTTAGGAAAGCATAAGCTGCGACGGGGAAGAAAGGCGTCTGAAACAGAGCCTCACAGAGAATGAAAGATCTGAACCACTCCGGCGGATCCAGCACCATGGGGTCCCTGAACGCATCACCATACCACTGCAGAACATCTCTCAGCTGGTGGAGGGAGAGAGAGAGAGAGAGTTCAGTAACTTATTCTAATGAGGTCTCTACTGTCTGCTGATAGGCTGCTGACACTCACCTGCTGAGGGTACACCTGTCCAGGTAGCAGGGCCTGCAGGTCTATAAATAAAGTGATCGGGATGTGAGAGGCGAAGTAGAAGAAGAAGATGATCTCTAACACACGGAGAGCCATGTTTCCTCTCTGAGTTATTCACTGTAAACAATCTGGGAGCAGCTCTGCAGCTGTAGCGTGTCGTAGCAACGCGTGTTCCCAGGACGAATCCTATTGGCTCACAGAGGGAGGGGGCGTTCCCAGGACGAATCCTATTGGCTCACAGAGGGAGGGGGCGTTCCCGGACGAGCAATGCTGCTTCAGGTGCTCCTCGTAAATGTTGCAATTACTCCTCCAAGACATGATGTTTAACTTCACTCGTTTTTTAAATGTTTATTTAGATAGTTATTCTTTTTTCTTCTCAGTATTGTCTGTTTATGTAATTGTTGGTATGCACAGGCTATATTTTTATATTTTAATTTTTTTCATGCTTTTATTGGAAAGCACTTTGTAACCTTGTTTTGAAAGGTGCTATATAAATAAAATTATTATTATTATTATTATTATTATTATTATTATTATTATTATTATTATATAATCTAGGCCTATAATTTCCGTTCTGCTGATAATACATAACGTCTATAATGTGCTACCATATAATGTTCTTGGTTTACAAAAGGTTTGAGGAAACTTAAGAAATAATGAACAACGCTATGATTGAAAATAATTAATAAAACAAAAAGCTATAATTTAAATATAAATGTGAGTAATACAAATATATTATTAATAATAAATTAAAAAAAAAAACACAAGAGGTTTATTTCAAAAAGTAGACAAAGAATAATAAAAAATAAATGAATACTTGATAATAAATAAATATGCCATTAAACGATCTAAAAATAATATTAAAAAAAAATGTCGACATTAATTAATTGATAAAATGTGACTTAAATTGATATTTCTGTTTTAATTTAATTCTCTATTTAGTTAGCATCGTATTACTGTATTATTACACCTTGTATTTATTTATTTTCATTAACTTTTAATTTATGTATTTATTTTTGCATTTATTATTGAATTATTTATATATTTTTAATTTCCGTCCTCCATACTCATCACATAGAAACTTGACATTTTTATTGAGTTATCAACAGGATGGATAAAAAAATATATATAAAGAGAAACAAAGTTAAAGTAGAAACATAAAACATGACAAATATTTTACAAGTACATTATGTTTACTCTGCTCTCTGTTGAGTTGTTTATGTGTGATCATCTTACAGTCGCTATATTTCAGACACTTGAAAGGCAAGCAGATAAATGTAGCCTAAAAAAAATATTGTTTTAAACTGTTCTGCCTCATCTGTTGCCTTATTTATATACAGTATATATATATACGTATATATACGTATTTAGATGTGATTTGTATCTTCCAAGCTGACGCTGGCTGCCCGTAGACATTTAGCTTCATGATATTCAGCCTCATCTTTCACCAGAAGCTGAGGACTCTCAACATCCACATAATCCTGCAAAAAAAAAAAGAAGAGGAAAAAGCTTATATATAACCACAAGTACATTTTCATTAGAAATAATACCCCTACAGTCTACTGTTTGTCCAAGTGCAGTAACAAAACTGAGATGTAACATATAAGCAGCATAACAAATTCTTTCCTGCATCTCTTTAAATATGGTGTGTTACATAATATGTCTTTAATCAAGTATGTGAAGTCATTTACATGCTGAATTAAAGTCACATGACTTTAACCCTGCAGTCTAACTTGAGATACATCATTAAGGTTTAGACTATCTTTGGCACCAAGAAGGTCACATGATGTTTGCTTTTTATTCATTTTTACAAATTACAACAACAAAAGGAAAAAGATGAAGAATGAATGACACAATAAATAATCATGTCAACCATTTAAAATAAGATGTTCCTCACCGCGTCGTTCTCCATGATGTTCTCCAGCATGCGGACGATGTCTGTGAACGAGGGTCTCAGCGTGTACGGCTCCAGCCAACAGTCTCGCATGACATGAAGTCTGCAGGGTTTTAGACATTCAAGGGATTCATCATGTTATGAACAGATACAAAATAATAACAAACAAACAAGAGTAACAGTGTCCGAAAAGTAGTAGGTAGAAGTAAAACTTATATTTCCCTACCCCTTTCTCACTTCTCCTCTAATAACTCATATATCATAGAATGATAATATAATATAATATATTAACTATCCCAGATTTATTTACATCCCAAATTAAATATATGAACAGCATCCCAAGTTTATTTACAACCCACATATCCATCCGGAGTCAAAAAATAAATATAAACCAACTCTTATCACAACTCTTCCTCATCCATATACCTCCCAAAAATATTGTTTTTTGTATAGTTTTTTAAATTGATTTAAATTCAACCCATTCCACACATCCACCTCACAGACTGAAATACACATACTCCTCTTTGTTGTACGAACACAATGCTTTTTAAAATTACATTTTCCTCTTAAATTATAACCCCACCTCCCTGTCACAAAACATTTATTTGAATATTGCCTGGAAGTGAATTATTTCTTGCTTTGAACATAATTATTGCAGTTTTAAATTTGTCCAAATCCATGAATTTCAATGCATGTGACTTTAAAAACAGTGTGTTTGTGTGTTCCCTACATCCCAGTGTTTATTTTATTATTTTTATTATTTATTTTTTGTTTATATCTTATATTGTATATTGGTAGAATTTCAATTATTTTAATCTTATTTTATTCTAACGTTTTAATTATTCTATTGTTATTTTTACTGTTATTTGCACCAACGAACCAAAGCAAATTCCTAGTGTATACCTGATACACCTGGCAAATAAAGATTCTGACATTATTTACTATCCTGATTTTCTCTCTTTATGCATAATTGTTGTTTTTATAAGTGTTACCCCAAACTTCCACACAGTAATTCAGATATGGTGATACCAGTGAAGAATACAGAATGTGCAGTAATTTATGGTCTAGTACGCTCTTTGCCAGCTTTGTTCTTACATAATTTATGAGGTTTCCAGCAGATTTTGTGGTCCAGTATCACACCCAGAATTTTTTTTTCATATATTCTTTCAGTATCAAATATCATCTATCATCATTTGTACTTGTATGTCTATTTTTCGGTTTCCAAATAACCTACATTTAGCTTTGTTCAAATTTAATTACAATTTTTTTCTGTCAAACCACCGTTGCAGGATAGAAGTTACATAGACTATATAATAGCTGCCTGTCGAATGTAGATTTTGAATGTTTTGTGTAATTTTCACTTACATCTCTGGTCTGCAGCCTTCAGGGTTCGTGTTCTTATGACCGATACAGATGTGGTACACCACTGCCTCTGATGTCTCCAGGTTCGGGTACGGCAGCGTACCTGAACACGTGACATACATATGAGATATATTCCAGACTCCAGAATAAAAGTCATGTTTACTCAAGGCTGTCTACTCAAGGCTTTTAATTACCTGCTGTCGTTTTAAAATGTATCATCATATATTTTCATTTCATGTTCTCAATTGTTTTGTTGCTGTGAGCATCATCAAGATTACATCTATCTAATGTGACCAGTTTCAGATTGTTTAAGGGAATGTGATCCTGCCTTAATGTTTATTTACCACTAAAAGAGGCAGTCAAACAGAAACGGTCTAACTTCATACTTTTAATCCATTTTGTGCCACATTTATCTGTTATTACCTGAGCAACCAACTCACCAAATGTCTGCATCTCCCACAGCACGATGCCAAACGCCCACACGTCTCCCTTAAAGCTGTAATAGTTGTTCTTGAAGTACTCCGGTGGATACCAGCGCAGCGGCACTCGCTGCTGTAACACGTCACAGACGACGGAAAGAATGTGATATTACACTCAGAAATGTGACCTGTAAAAACTCACAACCAGTTCATTCAAACATAGAGAAATAAAGATGATATTTTAAAACAGTGTGAGACATCAGTATAAACAGTTTCATCGGTAACTGTAATAATATATTATTATTATTATAACTTCAGTCAACGAATGAGCTCATGGTGGAAACGATGAGTAACCTCTGGGACGCTGCTACTGCTGCTCTCTCTCTAAATCAAGACCACATCTCTCTGAAACTGTTGTTTCCTGTGGCGGAGCATCCCCCTCAACACACACACACACACACACACACACACACACACACACACACACACACACACACTGATAACAACCATGCAGTTAATATGGTTTCAAACCAGTTTCATAAAGGTAAAATTGAGACTGCGGGGTCAGTATGCTCGTTAAAGACATTTTCAATCAGTCACGTGAGGACGTGCACTGCCTGTCTGCAACATGCGGGCTGCCAACTGTACACGTCCTGACATTACCATGTTATAGAAAACACTTACCAAACTTAAGTGTCACAAGTTTGCACACACAGTTTTACCAACAAGGCAAAAGTGAGCATCCCCCCGCTCACTGCTTGACCCCTTCTAAAGTAGAGCCAAAGGTTTTACCCTTTAGGAACTAATGGAACGAGTTGTACTCCAGAAACTAAATTGAAGTAGAAAAATATGCCACAGTTTTTGGCCAAAATTTCAAACATTTTGGGTATCCTGGACTTTTAACCCCCAAAAGGCACAACTATACCACACTGTCAACCATCATACCAGATTAGAAGTTCCTAAGTTAAATAGTTTCTGAGTTCTGCTCCGGAAACGAAAGTGTGACACGTGAACGGACAGAAGGACGGACACGCGGAGCGATATACAGTATACCCCCGACTATTTTGTCGCGGAGGTATAAAAAGTTCATATGGTACAAGATGTGTCCAGAATAGGACAAGTGTGTCCCAAATGGGACAAAATTGTGTCGAATGCTGCATTGTTTTTTTGCCAAAACAACACAGTGTGTGCCTCTTTGCGTTAAGTTGAAAAAGCAGTTCAGCAGATTTGTTTGCAGAAAATGACAAACCTGTCAGTTTTGATACATACTGATATCTTAATATGTGGTCCTGTTCAGACCTGGTATTAAGATGCCTCCTCAGTGATCGGATCACAAGTGGACAGCTTTAAGTACGTCTGTTCACACCTGGTATCAGAATGCGTCTCCAGTGACCACTCGTGATCCGATCTCACTTCCCCGCTCTATATGCAAATAAACACGTAGTAAACACACTGCTGATACAGCAGACGTTGTGACGTAATACTACAGGAATGTCAGTAGTTATATCGTGAATTCGGGTACATTTTATTAACATTTTTATAACATCAAAACAGCGGAGTACAGAGCTTCAGAGAGCCGGGGAGGAGAGAGAGCGATCAATGTGTCTTGAGTGTGTTCACACCTGTTCTTAGAGCTGTCCACTTGTGATCGGATCACTGAGGACGCATGTTAAAACCAGGTGTGAACAAAGCCTCAGAAAAATCAAGCTATCTGTTACCTGTGAAAGTCACATGTTGTGATGGTATGATGCTCAGTTGTTAGGTTTGTACAGTAGGATATGACGTTTCCTCTGAGTGTGTGTGTGTGTGTGTGTGTGTGTGTGTGTGTGTGTGTGTGTGTGTGTGTGTGTGTGTTGGTGCTGTCTTACCCGTGGGTTTCTCCAGCGGCTGCTGCGGCGGCTCGTCATGCGTGTTAAGTCCCGGGCCAGACCAAACTCGGCCACTTTCACCTCCCAGGGGAACTTGTTGACCATGATGTTCCTCAGAGCCAAGTCACAGTGCACAATCTGCAGAGAAGACCGACACCGACACTGCTTAGCACGGATCTGTGATCGGCCAGCGTGGACCGTAAATCATTATTCATCGACCGACTTCATAATAGTCTGTTGTTACCATTTTGCAGCGCAGGTGCTGCATGGCCAGAGCGATGTGGTAGGAGGCGATGGTGAGGAGGCTCTGCAGCTCAGGGTCTGCACTCAGGTGGGCTCTGTTGGTCTGCAGGAAGGTCCTCAGAGTGCCGCAGCTCACGTGCTCCATGATGAGAATGTAAGGCTCTGATCAGATCAGAACAGAGAGAGAGGATGTGGGATTTACAGGGAGGAACATATCCAAGGTCTCATCATCTACCTTCCTTTCTTGTCCTTCTACCAGGAGCACCGTAGAACAGTCTGTGGATAAATGTTTCTCACCCTCAGCGGTGTTCCAGTCCAGTAACTGGAGGATGTTCTTGTGGTGCACCAGTTTCCTCATGATGGAAACCTCTGTGTCCACATGCTTAGGACGGACACCTCGAGGGGAAAAAAGAGAGAACAATTAAACCATATAACTCTGTTACTGAACTGTAAAATAAATCATCTGAATCTACAGACGTCCACATTTAGTTTAAATGATCTACGGTAGTTACCCCATAGTTTTATGTTAATTAGTCACATGTAGCTGTTCCAACGCTATCAAACATAATCTGTAACCTGAATAATGTGTCTGTTTGCATGACAGACCATAATCCAAACATATTTTACTACTTGGATTACTATAACACATCCTACTGTACATGTGCACTGACGTTTGTTCGATTTGGGTTGAGTTTAAATGAAGCTTGACACAATTTATTAGTGTTAAAGTTAAAGGGCTGGTTCACCCACATTACCAAAAACAACTTGTTGGTATCATGAGCCAACGTTTTAAGATAACTCAGCACATAAAATACCACTAAGGTTGAGTGACAATTATAATTTGGGGGACCCGACACTTCAAAGTAAATCAATTATTGACATGACAATAAGATGAAATGTCAAAATCCTGGCAACGCTTACCACAGCTGCAAATACAGCTATAAACCAATGTTACAGACATGTTGCATGTTACTAGAGTTCATATTATGCTACTGAACTGTAGCTTGCTATGTTATGTTGTAAACAGTGGGTTATTTACACATCCAGCAGACACGTTAATATTCATTTAGAGTCGTGTTTGTGTCCTGCCGGTGAATCTAAGTCCAATATTCACTTTCCTTTTAGCTCTGGTTTGGTCTCCTCCAACTTCTAAGAAAAAACATGTGTTTCTTAGCAGCTAAATGCTCGATGTTCACGAGCTAGTCGCTAACTTGGTTTGTCTGCTGAAAACAGCTGTCTGCTGAAAACAGCTTTCTGCTGCTGGAAATGATGGTGAGAGTCAACCAAAACCAAAACAATGAGTTTACGACACCTTAACCTTTACCTTAACCTTACCTTTACCCAAACCTTAACCTTTACCTTAACCTTTACCTTTACTTTACCTTTACCTTAACCTTTACCTTTACCTTAACCTTTACCTTTACCTTTACCTTTACTTTACCTTAACCTTTACTTTACCTTTACCTTAACCTTTCCCTTTCCCTTAACCTTTACCTTTACTTTACCTTAACCTTTACTTTACCTTTACCTTAACCTTTACCTTAACCTTTACCTTTACTTTACCTTTACCTTTACCTTACACACATAATTGATCAACTGTCAATATAAAAATATTATAATAGCTACTTTAAGAAAGAACCTTCTCTAAGACTGAACTTAAATATAAAGTAGAGAGGTAGCCTACAGTATTTCCTGAGTGAAATGTGTGTGATCGCTGCTCTCACTGATACTGATTGTTTTCATTAAAGCAGTCATACTGTAGCAGCACAAATCTACACAGAGCTGTGAAAGATTTGATGTGAATCATTTTGGTAGCGTTAGAAGAACCGTAGGAGGAGATGTAGAGCAAAAGTGTCTTGAAAAGTTTTTCAGGAATATTTCACTATATGTGCAAATGAACACACACGGCGAGTTCTGAGTTACAGGTTAGTGAAGGTTACTGATAGCCGGATACTTTGCACCTTGACTTGCAGATCTTGCAGGTCTAAACCTCCAGAGAAGTATGCATGCCGCCTACCTTCCTTGCTGATCTTGCAGGTGAACATGTTGTGGCCTTTACACGTCCCTTTGGTCATCCTGGCCTGGTAGAAGACGCCCTCCTTCCCCGCTTTGATCAGCTGCAGCAGGTTCAGCTCTGACTTGGTCACATGAGGACCCTTTAACAAACGCATTAGAGCAGAACAGCAGTGGGTCAGGACAGAAGACTGAGAGGACACACGAACACCGTCCTGGGCAAAGTCACAAACTCATTTTTTGTCCACATTGAACCAGAACTGTCTGATTTTGTCTCTATCCTGAGCTACAGTGATGATATCTTTGGCACCAAAGAGACATGATCAGCTGTAATACAGACAGAGCGTGTCAGTACCTGCTGCGGGCCTTTCCACAGCCTCCTGGGGGGGGACCTGATGGTGCTGCTCTGCTGCAGGGGAACCTGGAGAGGAAGCTCCTCCTCCTCCTCATCCTCCCCCCCCGCTGGCACCGACCACACCGGCATGATGGGAGCCTCCAGCCGAGGAACAGCATCCAGCAACAACCTGCTGCCTTGCAGCTGCCGGACGGTCTGCACCAAAGAACGATGTCTGAGACAAATAGTAGAGTTTATTAAACACTGTACGAAGTCTGGAGGAGACAGATTCCTGCAGAAGCTCATGTCATAGAACCAACCAATCAGAGGCCAGAAGGACCTGGACTAAGGTAAACCTCAGGTAGATGCTTACAGGTAGATTCAAGATATTATTCGAACTATTTCAAAGATGCTGCTGTAAATATTTGAACATGGAAATATGTAAATAATAATCTTGTAAACATAATTATGTAAATAATTAACTGTGTAAACATTGTAAATATATTTTTAGTAACTTAAAGGTACTATATGTAACTTTCAGAGAATCCCTGTTATTAATAACACCAGTGGCTGTAAATATGTGAAAACTAAACTAAAAAACATGTATTTGTAAAGAGGCTAAAAGCATGAAAAAACATTCGGAAATATGTGAAAAATATCCGAAAAATGTCGGGAAATTATTTGTGAAAAATATCTAAAAAAAAAAAAAAAATGACGGAAAATTATTAGTAAAATATGTTAAAAATATCCCAAAATTATTAGTAAAATATGTCAAAACATATTGAAAAAAATTTCCGAAAATCTGTGAAAGTGTCTAAAAAATGTGTAAAATATAAAAAAAATGGCTGAAAAATATTAGTAAAATATGTGAAAGCTAAACGAATTAACATCTATTTGTAAAGAGCCTAAAAGCATGAAAAAAATATTTCGGGAATATGTGAAAAATATCCGAAAAATGTCGAGAAATTATTAGTGAAAAATATCTAAAAAAAAAAATTAAAAAAAAGACGGAAAATTATAAGTAAAATATGTGAAAAAAATAGTAAAAAATAGTAAAAAAAATATGTGAAAATTGTCTGAAAAATATCCCAAAAATAACTAAAATATGTGAAAACTAAACAATTTCCTTTACATAGAAATCAGACTACAGACTGTTCTAGGCAACTGAGAAAGTCTTGGGAGATCTTAGTATTTAAGTTACATTACAATCTGTTCACACAATAGCAATATAAAGCAATTAATACATGTAAATTGTTACATATAGTCCCTTTAACTCAAATATATGAATTAACTTTACTTTCAAATATATGAATTAACTTCTAAACCTTACATTGTTATGCTAATATGCTCACAGTGACAATGTGATTGTAATAGCTTTGCCATCTCTATGTTAGCATGCTAACGTGTGCTAATTAGCACTAAACACAGCTGAGGCTGATGGGAATGTCATGCTGTCTTTTTTTGTGTGCAGGTATTTGTTCAGAAACTGAAGTATTGGATCTGATGGTGACGCAGGCTGAAAACTAAGTCAATCAACACAGTGACTGAAATTCATCCTCAGTAGAACTTAAATGTCTGTAACTAAATTTCATGGCAATCCATCCGATAATTATCAAGATATTTCACGAAATACGTGTTTGACCAATGAAATCCTCAGTTCAAAGTGATGTCATACTTCCAGTTATAGCCCCTGGTAGCCAAGACCCCAGGAAGAGCGCCGGGCAAATTTTCGTAGTGGCCAAACCATGGATGTATTAAGAGAACTGGATACAGCGTTGATTCATTCATTCCTATGAAAGTGTCTCAGTGGAGCATGAAGCCTAAATGGACTTCCGTCTGGAAAAGTACCCGGATCTTGGGCACATAGAACATGCACAGTAGCGTCCGCTCGGTCACATGACTCATTCATATGAACAGAGGAAGAGAAATAACTCTGGATTCAGCTATTAGTGCGTTTTACAACTTTAAAAACCTAATGATTTAAATAAGGACTATTAGAGTGTTCATACTGGGAAGTTGATTCACCTCAAAATAAATGATCCTCTGAGTTACAGACGTCTCTTTCCCAATGTAAGTCTATGGGAAAAAGTATTTTTGGGCCCAAAGACATCACGTGATGGACACAGAAGTTGTAATACCGACGTTTGGACACTACGAAAGTTGGGATCAACGACCGGTGCTCTTCCTGGGGGGGGTTGGGCCAAACGGCGGTAACTCAGAGGATCATTTATTTTGAGGTAAACTCCCCAGTATGAACACTCTAATAGTCCTTATTTAAATCATCAGGTCCTAAAAGTTGTAAAATGCACTAATAGCTGAATCCAGAGTTATTTCCCTTCCTCCGTTCATGTGAATGAGACCCAGACCGAGGCTGGAGCGAGGGCTGGGAGGAGGAGTTAAAGGAAACACTACTGCTCCTGATCTATGGACCCAATGGATGCAGAAGATCAACGTGTACTTTATCACTCAGTCGAGCCATTTTGGCTTCATGCTCCACTGAGACACTCTCATATAGGGATGAACGTGAGCCTCCTCAGACTCTGTGTCCAGATCTCTTTATACATCCATGCTGCTAAAGCTCGCTGCCAAAATGGGGGAAACGTCTTATCAGTTTGGTTTCTCAACACTCGATATTGTACAAGAAACACCGTGACGACGACCTCAACAACCAAATAAAGGTCAACATGTGGCTTGAGATCTCCCAGAACGGGCCTAACCACAACGGCTAACGTTAGCATCAAGTTTTTGGGTCCGATTAGTTTATGTATTGTGTAGCTGAAGTTTGTCCTCGGCTTGGAAAGGAAACATCATTAATGTTGTTAGTTACACCTGCTATGACAAGTTTAGTCTGCTGTAAAAAGGGCTTTTATTTTCCAGGTAACAGGCAAACTTTAGTTTTCACAATCTAGTACTAATTCAAAGCCAACTGCACTTGCTGATGTCGTCTTTTCAGCTAATAAACCATTATTCTTCTTTCATAAAAATCTTGCCGAGTGCAACTTTAACAAATCAAACGACACTGAGGACAAACCATCCGGTAGATTTTCTTGTGAAATCATTTCAGCCTCTCTTTACTCACTTCCTGAGACAGGCGACCCCCATCAGTGTGACCACCAGGACGGTGAAGGACAGGACCCCGATGAGGACGGAGACCAGCGGGTCCAGGGACCGACCTGAGAGAGCAGAACAGGACAGAAACCAGCTCCAACATGATCTCACAACGTGTCAGTGAACACAACTGGATGTAAATCTCACCTGAACACACGGTGGAATTATCAGTCATCGTGTCTTCGGGCAGTTCTGATAAAAGAACATCACCTCAGTCTGGAAGATGATATTAAAAATAACAGCAGTGATCCAGAGAAGCAGCAACAACATTAATGATCACAAATAAAACATTCTTTTAGATTATTAATTACATGAAGAGGAACAATACTAACGTTTGGTGGAAGAACATCCTGTCAAACAATAAGAAAGCTCAGTGAGAGACACGTTACATTCACATTAATGCTCTGTTAAAGATACTAAACAAACCTTACCTGTGTGTTCTGATAACTGAGTGATGCTGATCAGAAGTCAGCTGGAACCGTTAACGCTACTGTGCTGTTTCTGTTTGGATTTACCTAGAAATGCTGTAACCCTTCAAGAATTCCACCATGTGTTGTGTTAACCTCCAGCCTGTCTGTAATGTCACAAGTAAGAGAGCTTTCATCGCGTGTCAACCACAACACAAGCAGAGGAAATGAACAGAAGCAGAGGGGGGGGGGTTTGAGCTGCGTGACACTCTGCAGCACATTATACCTGATGTTCAACACTAAACTCTCTCACACATCACAATTTAAACTTAGACTGATCACTGATTGGATTATTTGGGATTTGAAGGTTTTAAATGAAACTAAAATGTTAAAAGAGTCACGTGAGAAACCCAGTTTAGGTCGTTTTGTTGGATCCAAACCACCTAGAGTCAGTTTAAACAGATAATTTCAACGAAAAACTTAAAATATTTTTGGATAATTATTGAATTTCTATGAGAAATTGTGCAGAGGGAAAAAAAAGAAGCAATGACTGGATGTTTTCCAGACATTTTTAACCCTCATTTTGATGTTCAGATCCTTTAGTAAAAATAGCAGAAAAACAATGTCAAAATACTCCAATATAAGTAAAAATCTTGCATTAAAAAAAAAACAACCTTAAACCTGCAGTAGGCAGAATGTTTTTTGGCATCATTGGGCAAAAATCCCATAATAACCTTTCAGCATATTGTAATTCAAGTGTTCTGAGAGAAAACTAGACTTCTGCTCCTCCTCATGTCTCTGTTTTCAGGCTTTAGAAAATCTAGCCCATGACGGGAGACTTTGACCAATCACAGGTCATTTCAGAGAGAGAGAGCGTTCCTATTGGCTGTGCTCCGGTCATGTGACCAGAACTTGGCTTCCTTCAACAGATTTTACAATGGCGGCCGCGTCACAAACTTTCTCATTTTACAGCTAAACAGTAACTACAAGATGATTCTGAGAACATCTGAGGAGAGAAATAGGCCAAATATGCTCATTATAGGTTTTTAAAATTTTAATCTGTAACGTAACTAGCTGTAGCTGTCACATAAATGTAAGTAAAAGTATTTAGTCACTGGATAGACTTGTGAGTCCAGAGTTTAGTCGAGCAGCTGATTGGTTGAGATTACTGCAGCATCATGACAATGGTTATTCCATAACCAACACTTTAATAAATAAACCAGCCATAGTTCATCTCTAAGGCCTGTTACTTGTTGTTTAAGGGTCTAAAATGTGCAGCCAGGATTAGGCATGAAAAAGATATGTGGCTTTCAGTAGCTGTGTTTACTTCGGGGAAGTTTCTGCAGAGACCCTGGATGTGGTTACCGTTCTCATCTGCAGACAGACTCACTGCAGAAAACATGACCCTTTACAATCAGGAAGGAAAACTACTTTAAATGAGACTATGGGTCTGCAGTACAGCCAGACTCTGTGAAGCTGAGCTCAGCAACGAGCTCATGATGACAATGTTGATTCACAGCAGGTATAATGTTCACGTGTTCACTGACTAAATGCGAAGTACAGCTGAGGCTGAATCAGGTATTTGGTCATAAAACAACTTTGTTATTGACCCTTTATAGAAAAAGGTTCTACAACCTGGATTCTGCTGGGAGAACTACAGTAGAACTACAGTAGAACTATTGTAATTTCCCCATAATAAACACATACGTGAGCATTAGATCTTAAATCAACATTAACAAAGCTTTAGAAACGTTTGAGATGATGGAGGAATAGCATGAGCATTTCAGCAGAGTGATAATGAGAAGTATGAGGTTATAATAGCTGCGTCGTACACCTGCATGAATATGATTTAACCTTTAATCTTCAGGGAGACTCGGATCTGAAATATGCAGGTTCAGTTTAACATATAAACCAGAGGTCAGCAACCTGCAGCTCTTCAGCTCCTCTCCAGTGGCTCCCTGTGGATTTTTTAAATAAATAGTGGAAATAATTAACTGTTTTTTTGTTTACATTTTCATTTTTATTTATCATTGTTGTAGGTCTATGGTACGACGGTACGACGGAGTATTAGGGCCACATTAAGGAAAAAAATTAATCTGAGATTTAGAGAATAAAGTTGTAATATTACGAGAATAAAGTCATAATATTATATTTCATGTGTTATTTAATTTTTTTCTCGTAAAGTTAGGACTTAATTCTCGTAATATTACGACTTTTTTTCCCGTAAAGTTATGACTTAATTCTCGTTATATTACGAATTTTTTCTCATAAAGTTATGACTTTATTCTCGTAATATTACAACTTTTTTTCTCGTAAAGTTATGACCTTATTCTCGTAATATTACAACTTTTTTTTCGTAAACTTATGACTTTATTCTCGTAATATTACGACTTTTTTTCTCGTAAAGTTATGACTTTATTCTCGTAATATTACGACTTTTTTACTCGTAAAGTTAGGACTTTATTCTCGTAATATTACGACTTTTTTTCTCGTAAAGTTAGGACTTAATTCTCGTAATATGATGACTTTTTTTCTCGTAAAGTTAGGACTTAATTCTCGTAATATTATAACTTTTTTTCTCGTAAAGTAATGACTTTATTCTCGTAATATTACGACTTTTTTTCTCGTAAAGTTATGACTTAATTCTCGTAATATTATGACTTTTTTTCTCGTTAAGATAGGACTTAATTTTCGTAATATTACGACTTTTTTCTTGTAAAGTTATGACTTTATTCTCGTTATATTATGACTTTTTTTCATGTAAAGATATGACTTTATTCTCGTTATATTACGACTTTTTTTCATGTAAAGTTATGACTTTATTCTCGTTATATTACGACTTTTTTTCTGGTAAAGTTATGACTATTCTCGGTATATAACGACTTTCTTTCTCGTAAAGTTATGACTTTATTCCCGTAATATTACGACTTCTTTCTTGTAAAGTTATGACTTCATTCTCATAATATAAAAATTTTTTCTTGTAAAGTTATGACTTTATTCTCGTGATATTACGACTTTTTTTCTCGTAAAGTTATGACTTTATTCTCGTAATATTACTACTTTTTTTCTCGTAAAGTTATGACTTTATTCTCGTAATATTACTACTTTTTTCTCGTAATATTACGACTTTTTTCTCGCAAAGTTCTGACTTTATGCTCGTAATATTACGACTTTTTTCTCGTAAACATGACTTTGTTCTCGTAATATAAATTTTTTTTCTCGTGAAGTTATGACTTTATTCTCGTAATATTACGACTTTTTTTCTCATAAAGTTATGATTTTATTCTCGTAATATTACGACTTTTTTCTCGAAATCTCAGATTTCCCCCCCCCCTTAATGTGGCCCTAATACTCCGTGGTAGAACATGAATGTCTGCATCGCTCAGAGTAGAAATAAAACCATATTCCAGTCCGGTGTTGTTGTTTCCTCTGCAGAATTTAATTTGTTGCTCGGGTATTTTGTTACAGATCAACGGTATCACTCCATATACAACTACAGGTACAGTATTTTGTACAGTTCATATTCAAATACATAGTTTTCATTGGCTTATTTACAAAACACATTTTTTTTTTATGTACATGTTTTCATGTCAGTGCAACGTCACTTTCTCTCAACAAACACTTTACAAAAAAGTTCTTTAAATTAACACGTCTGGTTCAGATCCGACAGAAATGAACTTAAATAAAGAAGCTACAGACACTGACAGACAGCTCAGTAGTAGATTGCACTGCCTGCCGACACTTCCAACTATACTCCTCTGGGGGGGGGGGGAGTCGGGCCAGATGGGCGGGGCTTCTGGAGAAGGGGAGGGGCTTAAGATGTTATTTTACGTGGTTCACAAGATTGCCCCATTTCAGCGTCAAAGTTCAGTTCTTTTGGGCAGAAAAGTTCCTGGATTATGAAAATTGTGCTGAAATTAACTTCAAATTGTGTTTTCTGCTGACAAACAGTTTAAGCTCCAGGTTGTGCTCAGCTGAGCATCACACAAGTAGTGGTTTAAGGGAACATTCACAGCCACAAAAAAAACAAAAAGTTGACAGCTATTGCACCTTTAAATGAAGCAAACATTACAAACTGGAGACTAAAACCTCGGGGGGGGGGAAATGTTCCCTTTGAGCCGCGTGATGACGTTTCAAACACGGACACAAACTGGACGCGGTCTACGGCTCGGTGCGAAGGCAGGAGGGCGGAGGACACGGAGAGCTGAGCAAGCAGACATAAATAGCACTCATCTGTACATTTCCATTTGTTCAACAAACGTACTGTGAAAAGGAAAATAGTTTCATCTCCAAATACATCCATGAAAGACGTCTCCTCATAAATACAGCAGCTAAAAAAAAAGGGGGCGAACACAGAGATTCATCTCCTGTGATCTAGAAGACAAAGTGGGGGGGGAACCGCTGACCGCCTGCTGTCCGCTCACAGTGATTAGACCGAGCTCCACACATGCTGCTACGCTCCAGACACAAAGCTCTGCCACCGGACTCCACACGGCAAAACATCCAGGAGCTCAACCTTCAGACTAAAGGAGGAACAGAACCTCAGCACACAGGAAACTAATGACAGTGTCGGGTCCAGTGATGTGTGAAGGTTCTACAGGTCCGACTACAGTCCAGATACTGAAGCTCTCAGCGGGGTCAACAGGCTGTGGTTCCTTTGGAAGAATTAATGAACAGTGAACTGATATCAGCGGGTTTATGGGCACTAAAGTTCCAGAGGAATATCCTTAAAACAACCCACATTTAAATTAAATATTAAATACATGTTTATGCATCGTCAATCTAAACTTTATTCCTCGTACATTTTGAAATGTTGCCAAATTACGTTAGCAATTACCTGGAATTAATTGACAGGAAGTACCTCTAATTGGTACCAAATTATGTACTTCTTTCTAGAAACTCTCTTTATAGGAACGAGGGCAAAAAATGAGCTGTATCGTATTTTACAAGTTATGTTTATGGTCAATGAATTAAACACATTCACTTGGGAATATGCTCCATATTCGTATAATATCAAGTAAAATACTAAATGCACTAAAAGTAGATTTTGACACATGGCCCTCTAATAACATTTTGATATAAATGAAGGCGTTAAAGGTGCAAAATAAACCAAAACATTTGATAAAATCAGCTTTTGGGGGGGGGGGGGGCATTTTGCCTGGTTGGTAATCCAGCTTTGAGAGCTCACCAGACCTCTGTAGCCATTTAACCGCTGCTAGCATTACACAACCGGGTGAGTTGCATCGTGGGTAATGGAGGCGCAAGGTATCGACAAGAAAGATGAATGTGTGGAATAAAAAAAAATATGATATCTCACGTTCTGATGCATCAATTTTGATCCTTTTTTACTGGCCTTCGTGGGTCCGACAATGTGAATTAGTTGAGTTAGTACTCTTTAAATAATATCATGTTTAAATATAATGTTAAAATCGTTTTGCAACTACGATGAAGTGTTCCAACGTTTCCTGGTTTCTTATCGGGGAGCGTGTGAACGTTAGTATTACAGATGAATCTGTGAATCTGGTGGAGCGTTGAGATTAATATCCTAACCTGAAGTGGCTACTGAAGAAAAAATAAATCAAAACGATAACTTTTTATAAAACGACGCATTTGCAGAAAAAAAAGAAAAAAGTATTAAACACATACAGTCTATTATTCTTTAAGCGTGTACTCTTCTGAAATCATGGCACCGGTCCTAAACAAACCCAGATTTGTACTCAAAGCTTTCTAAGAAGTTCTGGCTACACACAGGTCAACATTGCACTAATCACCACTGATATTTGGCAGCTGTGGAATGAAACACAGTTTGTTTTTTTTAGTTTTTATGTCCACATCAGGACCTGTGAGAGTGTCCTAGAGGGGGGGGGGGGGGGTTTGAAATGTGTGTACCATGACTGCTACACGGGAAGGAAGCATTTTATTTATGATTATTAATACTGTCACAGACTTTTAGGGAACAGTTGGCTGACAGACTGCAGGAAGCGATGAGGTAGCAGGTGACGTATGTTTCCCCCCTAGTGACCCTAACGCTAATAAAACCTTTGGAGAACCATCTCGTTAAAAAGCTTCGTCATGATGACCAAATGTGGCATCGAATATGACATCAACACCGGTTCTTTAACTCTGCGGCCCCCGTTGGCATTTTAAACTCAACCTTTATCCAATCGTTGGCTTTACATTTCCACCTGGACGTCAGCTTTCTCACATGACAGCTCCAGGTGGAAATGTGACATCACAAGTGATAAATGCACTGCGATGCGTTAGTATATGTTACATGTATGTTATGGCGAGGGTTTGTTCACATGAGGGGGGGGGGGTTGTTTCATTGGGCTCAGCAAAGTGCACCAGTTTAGTGCTTCCACCAGGGTTTTCATCGTTGTTTTGGCAAACCTTTGCACTACAATATGTTTGCGATCAGGTGTAGAAAGTGCTGCGAGGCGTCCCTAAAGACACAGAGAACCACAGTCCGATCTCTGGTCCTTTTACGAGAGTTCTTCAGAAGGATCCGAACGTCCCGGTGCTTCCTGCTCAGAGCAGCAGGTTGTAGTGCCGGCTGACGGAAGACGAGGATCGATCACTGGAGGACGCAGTACTTCTTGTAGTCGGACTCGAAGTCTTCGTCCATGCTACTGGTGTCGGCCATCTTCTTGCCGTCGATCTTTGGCAGGAACTGGGAGTAGTCGACTGCCTGCTGCTCGTAGAACAGGATGTAGGCCGAGTCGGCGTCCATCTCCTCAGAGTGCACTTCCTGGAGGATTTTAAGTTATTAAAGCAAAAGAGATGTGATCGATCTGATGAACCTGTTGTTATATTAGTTCTGTAAAACATTACAGGCAGATTTAGGATGTGTTGTGGCATGAATCCACCACTAGATGCCTCCAAATATAAATATTATAACGGCTTTTATTATTCACTTTGACATCTTTATTCTATGGATTGGTCTAAACCAGAGGTCAGCAACCTGCAGCTCTTCAGCTCCTCTCCAGAGGCTCCCTGGGGATTTATTAAACTGGATATGAATAACTGTTGTTTTGTTTACATTTTCATTTTTATTTATCATTGTTGTAAGTCTACGGTACGACGGAGTATTAAAAAAAAAACTGAGATTTAGAGATAAAAGTCATAATATTACAAAGTAGTAATTTTACATGTTATTTTCTTGTTTCTCGTAAAGTTATGACTTTATTCTCGTAATATAACTACTCTTTTTCTCGCAAAGTTATGACTTTATTCTCGTAATATTACGACTTTTTTTCTCGTTAAGTTATGACTTTATTCTCGTAATATTACAACTTTTTTTCTCGTTAAGTTAAGACATTACTCTCGTAATATTACAACTTTTTTTCTCGTAAAGTTATGACTTTATTCTCGTAATATTACGACTTTTTTTCTCGTACTGTTATGACTTTATCCTCGTAATATTACAACTTTTTTTCTCGTAAAGTTATGACTTTATTCTCGTAATATTACAACTTTTTTTCTCGTAAAGTATGACTTTATTCTCGTAATATTACGACTTTTTTTCTCGTACTGTTATGACTTTATCCTCGTAATAGTACAACTATTTATCTCGTGAAGTTATGTTATGATGAATGTTTTGCGGCTCCAGACAGATTTTTTTTTTGTTTGGCCTAAAATGTCTCTTTGATAGTAAAGGTTGCTGACCCCTCTAAACAAATAAAATCACTATAATATAACTGACGTTTTGCCCTCTTTATTTAACGCTGCTATGCTGGTCTATCGGTCCAGTGTAGAACAATAACACTGCTGTCAGATGAACCACAGAGAGACAGAGTTATGTAGATTGATTCTCTCTGGAGCCTGTTGGAGGGTCTGAAGTGTGCTAACGTCTTACCTTACAGCTGCTGTCGTTGTAACAGTACCATTTCTCGTTGGGGTTTTTGGCATACGTCACATAGTGGCCTCCTCCCATGATTCCTGAATGGCACTGACGGAGATAAAGCAGAGAAGTCATTTAGACGTGTTTAAAGGCAGAAAGCCTCGAACTCCTCGTACAGTTGGTGTGTGATTCTTACTGATATTGCATAGAGGTTGTAGATGGCGTCCAGGCACATGATGTCTCTGTGCTGCAGCAGCGAGTTGTCCGGATCCACGCTGCTCTCCGTGCTGCAGTCTGAGCTCAGCCCGTTGCTGTCGCCGTTCACCAGAACCACGTCGCAGTGGCTGCTGGACGCCTCGGTGCCGCAGGACGCCTCCGACGCCATCGCCTCTCCTGATCCGTGGAGGCCCGACGCCGCGCTCCCCTCCGTGTCCGGCTGCGGTGCTCCGTCCCGGGACTCGGCCTCAGGATTAGCAGCTCCCTCCAGGTTCTCCTTGCTGTTGGAGAGGCGGTGTCTGCTGCCCAGCTGAGGCAGGCGGAGCCGGCCCGGCCGGCGGCCTCCGCTGCCCGTCTTCGGGCTGCCGGAGGGGCTGCTGGTCCGGCTGAGAGAAGGCGCTGACTTCCTGCTAGAGGCAGGGGAAGCTGTTGGGAAACCACAGAGTGAAAAACACTTCCTCTGGGGCCATTAGCTGCTCTGCTCATTTATACTTCAGTCTATGTTGTTCCACAAGCTGTCAGCTCTTAAAGGGGAACTTTGGTATTTTTCAACCCGGACCCTCTTTTCCCATGTTTTCATGTCTAACTGACTAACGGAGACAACACTTTCTGAAACTGGTCCAGTATTGAGGGAGAACGCTGTAGACAGCAGCTGCTCACAGGCTGCAATGTAATCCTATTGGGGCAAGCTGGCACCGTCATTTACATCAAGTTCTTGTTTTTGCCATGACAGGCTCTGATTGTTGTTCAAAGAGAAGTCTCGTTCTGAACTCTGGTGAGGTGACGTGTTGCTGGAAGACAACGGAGGAATAGTGGAATACATGTTGGAGTACAGAAAGCGTAGCTTAGTATTAACTAAAAGATTTTCAGTGTCATGGCTGAATATTTAGATGATTTCCATAATGTTGTCCGACACTGATAATAACAATCTGAGCCTGTCAGTGGCAACAACAAGAACTTTTAGTGAACGTAACGTGACGCTGCTCGTTACAGCGTTCTCCTTGAAACATGGGAAAAGAGGGTCCAAATTTAAAAAGACTGAAGTTACCCGTTAATCATCAAACACATGACAGAAGAATGTGTCTCTGTAAACAGTAGTCTCAGTGTGTGAGCGGCTTGTTGCAGTAACTAAATATGAGGCTATAATCCACATGTGGTACCTTTGGGGAGGCTGCAGAAGCCGGCGGGGGCGGAGATGGAGGACAGGTTGTCTTCTCCGACCCTCAGCAGATCCTCGCTCTCACTGCGGGAGTGGAGGCAGCGCTGCTCCGGCTCTCTGGGAGCCAGGAAGGCGCTGGGGTCGAAGTTCTCCCGCGGGAACTTGACGATCTTCTGGGATTTGATCCAACGACCGTTTACGAACTGGAAGCGCTTCAGGTGGACAATCTGAAGAACACACGTCGTTATTTTCAATGCAAAAAGTAAATACTACATGTGAACTCAGGAGCTCAGTCTGACACTCACCAGCATGGGCGGCAGCCTCCAGAGATCCAGCTTCTTGGTGGCCAGCCGGTGTGTCTTGCACTTGGAGCAGTAGTAGAGCTCATCCTCACCCAGCTCTTCCTCACTGGTGAAGGCCTTCAGACAGCTGTCCAAGCTGATGGGCTCAGCCTGGGCCCGGCGGGACTGCTCCACACTGCCGTGCTCCTCCACGATCTGCAGGGACACCACGGTGAGGATCAGACTGAACACACGGGGGTGATGAGACCGAACACGGTGAGGGTGAGACCGAACACGGTGAGGGTGAGACCGAACACGGTGAGGGTGAGACCGAACACGGTGAGGGTGAGACCGAACACGGTGAGGATGAGACCGAACACGGGGAGGATGAGACCGAACACGGTGAGGATGAGACCGAACACGGGGAGGATGAGACCGAACACGGTGAGGGTGAGACCGAACGCGGTGAGGATGAGACCGAACGCGGTGAGGATGAGACTAAACGCGGTGAGGATGAGACCGAACACGGTGAGGATGAGACCGAACGCGGTGAGGATGAGACCGAACACGGTGAGGATGAGACCGAACAGGGTGAGGATGAGACCGAACGCGGTGAGGATGAGACCGAGCAGGGTGAGGATGAGACCGAACGCGGTGAGGATGACACCGAACACGGTGAGGATGAGACTGAACACGGTGAGGATGAGAGCGAACACGGTGAGGATGAGACTGAACACGGTGAGGATGAGAGCGAACACGATGAGGATGAGACTGAACACGGTGAGGATCAGACCGAACAGGGTGAGGATGAGACCGAACAGGGTTAGGATGAGACCGAACACGGTGAGGATGAGACCGAACACGGTGAGGATGAGACCGAACACGATGAGGATGAGACTGAACACGGTGAGGATGAGACTGAACACGGTGAGGATGAGAGCGAACACGGTGAGGATGAGACTGAACACGGTGAGGATGAGAGCGAACACGGTGAGGATGAGACCGAACAGGGTGAGGATGAGACCGAACGCGGTGAGGATGAGACCGAACAGGGTGAGGATGAGACCGAACGCGGTGAGGATGAGACCGAACACGGTGAGGATGAGACTGAACACGGTGAGGATCAGACTGAACAGGGTGAGGATGAGACCGAACACGGTGAGGATGAGAGCGAACACGGTGAGGATGAGACTGAACACGGTGAGGATCAGACTGAACAGGGTGAGGATGAGACCGAACAGGGTGAGGATGAGACTGAACACGGTGAGGATGAGACCGAACAGGGTGAGGATGAGACCGAACACGGTGAGGATGAGACCGAACACGGTGAGGATGAGACCGAACACGGTGAGGATCAGCGCGAACACGGTGAGGATGAGACCGAACAGGGTGAGGATGAGACCGAACACGGTGAGGATGAGACTGAACACACGGGGGTGATGAGACCGAACACGGTGAGGATGAGACCGAACACGGTGAGGATGAGACCGAACACGGTGAGGATGAGACTGAACACGGTGAGGATGAGACTGAACACGGGGGTGATGAGACCGAACACGGTGAGGATGAGACTGAACACGGGGGTGATGAGACTGAACACGGGGAGGATGAGACCGAACACGGTGAGGATGAGACTGAACAGGGTGAGGATGAGACTGAACACGGTGAGGATGAGACTGAACACGGTGAGGATGAGACTGAACACGGGGAGGATGAGACCGAACACGGTGAGGATGAGACTGAACACGGGGAGGATGAGACCGAACACGGTGAGGATGAGACTGAACACGGTGAGGATGAGACTGAACACGGTGAGGATGAGACCGAACACGGGGAGGATGAGACCGAACACGGTGAGGATGAGAGCGAACACGGTGAGGATGAGACTGAACACGGTGAGGATGAGAGCGAACACGGTGAGGATGAGACTGAACACGGTGAGGATCAGACTGAACAGGGTGAGGATGAGACCGAACACGGTGAGGATGAGACTGAACACGGTGAGGATGAGACTGAACACGGTGAGGATCAGACTGAACACGGGGTGATGAGACTGAACACGGTGAGGATGAGACTGAACACGGTGAGGATGAGACCGAACACGGTGAGGATGAGACCGAACACGGTGAGGATGAGACCGAACACGGTGAGGATGAGCTGAACACGGTGAGGATGAGAGCGAACACGGTGAGGATGAGACTGAACACGGTGAGGATGAGAGCGAACACGGTGAGGATGAGACTGAACACGGTGAGGATGAGACTGAACACGGTGAGGATGAGACTGAACACGGTGAGGATCAGACTGAACACGGTGAGGATGAGACCGAACACGATGAGGATGAGAGCGAACACGGTGAGGATGAGAGCGAACACGGTGAGGATGAGACTGAACACGGTGAGGATGAGAGCGAACACGGTGAGGATGAGACTGAACACGGTGAGGATGAGACCGAACACGGTGAGGATGAGACTGAACGCGGTGAGGATGATACTGAACGCGGTGAGGATGAGACTGAACGCGGGGAGGATGAGACTGAACACGGTGAGGATGAGACTGAACACGGTGAGGATGAGACTGAACACGGGGAGGATGAGACTAAACACGGTGAGGATGAGACTGAACACGGTGAGGATGAGACCGAACACGGTGAGGATGATACTGAACACGGTGAGGATGAGACTGAACACGGTGAGGATGAGACTGAACACGGTGAGGATGAGACTGAACACGGGGAGGATGAGACCGAACACGGTGAGGATGAGACTGAACACGGGGAGGATGAGACCGAACACGGTGAGGATGAGACTGAACACGGTGAGGATGAGACTGAACACGGTGAGGATGAGACCGAACACGGGGAGGATGAGACCGAACACGGTGAGGATGAGAGCGAACACGGTGAGGATGAGACTGAACACGGTGAGGATGAGAGCGAACACGGTGAGGATGAGACTGAACACGGTGAGGATGAGAGCGAACACGGTGAGGATGAGACTGAACACGGTGAGGATCAGACTGAACAGGGTGAGGATGAGACCGAACACGGTGAGGATGAGACTGAACACGGTGAGGATGAGACTGAACACGGTGAGGATCAGACTGAACACGGGGTGATGAGACTGAACACGGTGAGGATGAGACTGAACACGGTGAGGATGAGACCGAACACGGTGAGGATGAGACCGAACACGGTGAGGATGAGACCGAACACGGTGAGGATGAGACCGAACACGGTGAGGATGAAGACGAACACGGTGAGGATGAGACTGAACACGGTGAGGATGAGACGAACACGGTGAGGATGAGACTGAACACGGTGAGGATGAGACTGAACACGGTGAGGATGAGACTGAACACGGTGAGGATGAGACTGAACACGGGGAGGATGAGACTAAACACGGTGAGGATGAGACTGAACACGGTGAGGATGAGACCGAACACGGTGAGGATGAGACTGAACACGGTGAGGATGAGACCGAACACGGTGAGGATGAGACCTGAACACGGTGAGCATGAGACTGAACACGGTGAGGATGAGACGAACACGGTGAGGATGATACTGAACACGGTGAGGATGAGACCGAACACGGTGAGGATGAGACTGAACACGGTGAGGATGAGACTGAACACGGTGAGGATGAGACGAACACGGTGAGGATGAGACTGAACACGGTGAGGATGAGACCGAACACGGTGAGGATGAGAACTGAACACGGTGAGGATGAGACTGAACACGGTGAGGATGAGACGAACACGGTGAGGATGAGACTGAACACGGTGAGGATGAGACCTGAACACGGTGAGGATGAGACCGAACACGGTGAGGATGAGACTGAACACGGTGAGGATGAGACCGAACACGGTGAGGATGATACTGAACACGGTGAGGATGAGACCGAACACGGTGAGGATGAGACTGAACACGGTGAGCATGAGACTGAACACGGTGAGGATGAGACCGAACACGGTGAGGATGAGACTGAACACGGTGAGGAGGAGACCGAACACGGTGAGCATGAGACCGAACACGGTGAGCATGAGACTGAACACGGTGAGGATGAGACCGAACACGGTGAGGATGAGACTGAACACGGTGAGGATGAGACTGAACACGGCGAGGATGAGACTGAACACGGTGAGGATGAGACTGAACACGGTGAGGATGAGACCGAACACGGCGAGGATGAGACTGAACACGGCGAGGATGAGACTGAACACGGTGAGGATGAGACTGAACACGGGGAGGATGAGACCGAACACGGTGAGGATGAGACTGAACACGGGGAGGATGAGACTGAACACGGTGAGGATGAGACTGAACACGGGGAGGATGAGACCGAACACGGTGAGGATGAGACTGAACATGGGGAGGATGAGACTGAACACGGTGAGGATGAGACTGAACACGGGGAGGATGAGACTGAACACGGTGAGCATGAGACTGAACACGGTGAGGATGAGACTGAACACGGTGAGGATGAGACTGAACACGGTGAGGTTTGAGACCGAACACGGTGAGGATGAGACCGAACACGGTGAGGATGAGACCGAACACGGTGAGGATGAGACCGAACACGGTGAGGATGAGACTGAACGCGGTGAGGATGATTCACACTAATCTGCTTTTTGGCATCTAACCATTTGTAGTTTTCTGAATCAGTAGGCTCTGCCAATTATCTGACAGTTATATGAGAGTACTACGTATTTTACTGCTAACTTATGTTCAGCACAAAGCGGCATTTTTACAAATACCCATAGTGGCAGATTTACTTAACTCACTAATCTCTTATTTCAAAAGTTACACAATAATACAATAAATACTTTTGAATTTAAAATCAGAAACTACTGGAAAAGTCTGGAAACTAAATGTGAGCAGGCCGCAGGGACAGCAGCAGTGGAACTAACTCTCACTTCCTACATGCTGACAAGATTATCTCATTTTTAGGCTGAAATATTTTCTGAGAGGTTATTTTATTTGTCTACAATTATCAACTAGAGTACAGAAGACAAAAGAATAGAAAAGATGTTGTATTCATTCATTCATTTTTCACTGAAATCCTTCGACTGCTCAGTATTATACTGGTGCTCTCGGCCAGGGAGAGAGAGGGAGAGGAAGAGTGATTTATTGTAGTATTTATCTAGTGTGCTATTTATAGATTTTAAGGGCTGAGAGAGAGCCAGGGTAAAATGCATTTCATTGCATTTTACTGTACACTGTACTTTAAAATGCATATGAGAAAGTTGAAAGTCAAAGTGTGTGTTTTACCCTCTCCTGGGAGGTCTGGTAGCGGAGGTGCAGGGCGGTCGGATCCCAGTCCACAGCTATATAAGCATTTCCTACAGAAGCTCTGTCCTCTGAACACTCGATCGTACAGCCTCGACAGAACCTGCAAACACACACAGACAGGAATTATTAACATTCATAGTTTAAAAAAACAAAAACAAACATGCAAAAAATGGGACATGTTATGAGTTTAAGATTTAAAGGGTGAAATTTGTTCTGGAAAGACCAGATTTATTTAGATACCTACAAATACGGGACTATCTTATGGAAGAGGTGAAAACTGATCCTAAAACAGATTTGAATGGTATCATTAAAATTATCACGATGTTCAGCCCAGAGCTGCAAAATGCAAAATAAATATCAAAGTTAAAAAAAAAACTAAAAACAAAACAAATAAGCATCACTCATCAATCTAATTCTTGGTCTTATTTGTTTCTGAGGTTAATTTGATCATTCTGAGTTTTCCTGTCGGCTTTATTAACTTCGGTTTATGAAACGAACAAACGAAACAAAAATCAATAGTTACATTTAATATTTTGATCATAAATGTTTACATTACATACATGCTCTAATCAAATCAATGACTTCGAATGAGAGAATAGAAATAAATAATCATTAACACTCAACAGTAGTTACTGAGGAGACAGACGCTCTTAGTTTCATCTCATTCAACGTGCTTCAATTAATATATGCAGCAGTGAGTGTCATCGCAGTGAGACAAAACCTAACGTTTATTTTTAGAGTAACCAGGCGACAGACTGAACATCAGGCTGCAGAGTGAGTTTACTGCTGTGACCACCAGCAGCCTTTTCATACGTCAGCGGATTGATTCGTCTGATCTTCTCAGGTCTTTAGACCGCGGTGGAAACACAACAACAACAGAGGGCTGAAGGAACCTTTTAGTTCCTAGGAAAGTAGTTCCAGGGACTAAAAGTTCCTGGCTCTTGTGACACTTTTATGTGTATATGATATAAGATAAGATAAGATAGAACTTTATTAATATCAAAGAAAATTCTTGTGCCAGAGATTGCTCAAAATTACAAGTTCAAGTGTATAAAATAAAAAGTACTATTTCTAGCACCAGTGCCTAATAGAATTAAAGCTGCAAGCAGCGATGAACGGGCCCTCGCACCTTCCCGCACGTCGGGGGTACTGGCGGGACGCCGGTCGACGCAGCCCTACATTTCAGTGACCATCGGACACTGCACGCACAAGTTAGACGTTATTTCCTGCGTAGATTGAGCGGCACAGGAAATGACGCATTTCAATTTTTTCACCACCTCCTGTGTCCGCTATGTGGCGCTAGAGAACACACGCTAAACAGGCATTATGTTGCTCATTATCAAGTGTAGACCACACATTGTAAATTTCATGTGAATCGGATAATGTTTGTCACATAACGCTGACTTCCTGTTGCCAGTAGGTGGCGCTATGAATAGGAGTCAATATTAACATGTAGATGTTTTCAGGCCTGAACTCTTATGAAGTAGATCAAGTTTGGGGCAGATTGGACCAAGTACAGTTGAGTTATAACATTTTGTTTTTCAATGGCGAGTCATGCAAATTCTCCGCCACGCCACGTCAACGCCGTTTCAAAAAACCTCACGATTTGAACAACTTTTCATCACAAAGATCTTTAGATTGTACTGACCAAATCTGAAGTTGATCGGGTTAAGTCTCTAGGACTAGTTCGTTAAAGTACAAAGCCTGGAAATGGCCAAAAATATACGAAAAATTCACACAAAAATCCAGATGGCCGACTTCCTGTTGGGTTTAGAGCATGGCCCCAAGAGACTTTTTGTTAAGTCTACGGGTGATACATGTGCCTACCAAATCTCGAACATCTAGGTGAAACGTACTGCGAGGGCTGCTTCGTTGAAATTTTGTAGGGGGCGCTATCGAGCTCCCTTGCCACACCAAAGCACAAAAACCATATCCGTTAACACATTTTAGCACCGTTAATGAGTGTGCCGAGTTTCGTTCATTTACAAGCATATCTAGCCCTTGAAAAACAACTTCCTGTTTCATGGCGAATGATGCGTCGCCACAGCAAGTACGCTCAACGAAAGCTAAAAAGCTTTGCAGGCTGGCATCAGGAACTTCTTAACACCACGCTGACCAAATTTGAAGTTGATCTGGTTAACCTGCTAAGAGTAGCACGCCAAAATAGAGCGACTGTAACTTCCTGTTGCCAATAGGTGGCGCTATGAGTATGATTCAAAATGTGCCTGTAGATGTCTTCAGGTCGGGACGCTCATCAAACGTCAGAAATTTGGAAAAGATCTGACCATCAGGAGTCGAGTTACAGAGGTTTGTTTTGTAATGGCGAGTCATCGAAATTCGCCATGCCGCCACGGCGCCGCCATTCAACGAAACCTCACAATTTTCACAAGGAAGCATCATCAAGGTCTTAAGGCTTTCCTGACCTAATTTGAGGTGGATCTGATTAGTTTGTGAGGCAGAGTACATCAGCATGCAAAACATGACATTTCCTGTTGTCAGTAGGTGGCGCTATGACTGCGAGCCAAAATTTGCATGTGGATGTCATCAGGGACGGACCTTTATCAGGCATGAGAGATTTGGAGCAGATTGGTTAATGTACGACAAAGTTACAGCAACTTCCTGTTTTTTGGCGAAAGGCGCTTTTTTGCCGCCACGCCACGGCAACATAGTTCGATGAAAATGAAAGATTCGAACAACTTTTCATCACAAAGGTCTTGAGACTGTACTGACCAAATTTGAAGTCGATCGGGTTAAAACCCTAGGACTAGTTCGTTAAAGTATAGTGCCTGGAAATGGCAAAAAATACCCTAAAATAACACATTCAATTCAATATGGCTGACTTCCTGTTGGGTTTATGGTATACCTCCAAGAGGCTTTTTTGTACGTCTCAACATGTTGCATATACCTGTCAAATTTCATACTTCTAGGTGAAACCACAACGAGGGGCTCAATGTTAGCAATTTTGTAGGGGGCGCTATCGAGCCATTTTGTCACATCCCAGCAAGAGACCCAGAAAATATCAAATTTTTCACCAGTCCTGATACACGTGCAAAATTTTTTCATTTTCCGAGCACGTTTAGCCCCTCAAAACTGCGATTACTTTGTCCTAAAAATAATAAGAATAATAATAATAATAATAATAATAATTAAAGCTGCAAGCAGCGATGAACGGGCCCGAGCACCTCTCCGCGCGTCTGGGGTACGCGCGGGACGCCAACCGACGCGGCCAGGCACAATGAAACCGGAACTCTGACGAGCACAATGACGTAGATCACACAATGTGAATTTCATGTGAATCGGATGGTGTTTGTCACGTAACGCTGACTTCCTGTTGCCAGTAGGTGGCGCTATGACTATGAGTCAATATTGCCATGTAGATGTCCTCAGATCTGGACTACTATGTGGTATTTCAAGTTTGGGGCAGATTGGAAAAAGTACAGTCGAGTTACAATATTTTGTCTTTCAATGGCGAGTCATGCAAATTCTCCGCCACGCCACGTCAACGTCGTTTCAAAAAACCTCACGATTTGAATAATTTTTCATCACAAAGGTCTTCAGATTGTACTGACCAAATCTGAAGTTGATCGGGTTAGGTCTCTAGGAGCAGTTCGTTAAAGTACAAAGCCTGGAAATGACCAAAAATATACGAAAAATTCACACAAAAATCAAGATGGCCGACTTCCTGTTGGGTTTAGAGCATGGCACCAAGAGACTTTTTGTTAAGTCTACGGGTGATACATGTGCCTACCAAATCTCGAACATCTAGGTGAAACGTACCGCGAGGGCTGCTTTGTTGAAATTTTGTAGGGGGCGCTATTGAGCCCCCTTGCCACACACAAGCACAAAAAACATATCTGTTAACATATTTTAGCGCTGTTAATGAGTGTGCCAAGTTTCGTTTGTTTTTAAGCAATCCTAGCACCTCAAAAGCAACTTCCTGTTTCATGGCGAACAATACGTCGCCAAGGCAACGGCATTTCACGAAAATACAAAACCTTCGCTGTCTGGCGTCATGAAAGTCTTACCATTGTTGTGACCAAATTTGAGGTGGATCTGGTTAACCTGCTAACAGTAGTACACCAAAATATGGCGACAGTAACTTCCTGTTGCCACTAGGTGGCGCTATGAGTATCATTAAAAATTAGACTCTAGATGTCTTCAGGCCGGGACGATCATCAAATGTTATTAATTTGGATAAGATCTGACCATCTGGAGTTGAGTTACAGCGGTTTGTTTTTTCATGGCGACTCATCGAAATTCGCCATATCACCACGGTGCCGCCATTTGATGAAAACTCACAATTTTCGAAAGGAAGCATCATCAAGGTCTTAAGGCTTTTCTCACCTAATTTGGTAAAGATGTGATTAATTTCTGAGGAGATGTACATCAACGTGTACAACATGACATTTCCTGTTACCACTAGGTGGCGCTATGACTGAGAGTCAAAATTTGCATGTGGATGTCATCAGGCCAGGACCCTTATCATACATGTGACATTTAGAGCAGATTGTAAAAGGTATGCCAAAGTTACAGCAACTTCCTGTTTTTTGGCGAAAGGCGCTTTTTCGCCGCCGCGCCACGGTCAGATTGTTCAATGAAAACTCACCAATTGAATAACTTTTCATCCTTATGGTCTTAAGATGGTCCTGACCAAATTTCAAGTCGATCTGATGAAATCTGGAGGAGAAGTTCGTTAAAGTACACGGCCTATAAAACGCAAAAAATGGGCAAAATAGCATATAAAATCCAATATGGCTGACTTCCTGTTGAGTTTTGGCCATACCTCCGAGAGGCTTTTTTGTGCGTCTCAACATGTTACATCTGTCTGCAAAATTTCATACATGTAGGTGAAACTGGAGGGAAGGGCTCAATTTTTCCAATTTTCTAGGTGGCGCTAGTGAGCCATTTTGCAACATCCGAGCTGGAGCCCCTTAAAATATCAAATTTTTCACCGCCTCTGACAAGTGTGCCAAGTTTAATAACTTTTCCAGCATGGCAAGGGCCTCAAAAACGCGATTCATTTGAGAGAAAAATAATAATAATTAAAGCTGCAAGCAGCGATGAACGGGCCCGAGCACCTCTACGCGCGTCTGGGGTACGCGCGGGACGCCAACCGACGCAGCCGGGCTCAATGAAACCGGAACTCTGACGGGCACAATGACGTAGATCGCACATGGTAAATTTCATGTGAATCGGATGATGTTTGTCACGTAACGCTGACTTCCTGTTGCCAGTAGGTGGCGCTATGACTATGAGTCAATATTGCCATGTAGATGTCCTCAGATCTGGACTACTATGTGGTATTTCAAGTTTGGGGCAGATTGGAAAAAGTACAGTCGAGTTACAACACTTTGTCTTTCAATGGCGAGTCATGCAAATTCTCCGCCACGCCACGTCAACGTCGTTTCAAAAAACCTCACGATTTGAATAACTTTTCATCACAAAGGTCTTCAGATTGTACTGACCAAATCTGAAGTTGATCGGGTTAACTCTGTAGGAGGAGTTCGTTAAAGTACAAAGCCTGGAAATGGCCAAAAATATACGAAATATTCACACAAAATCAAGATGGCCGACTTCCTGTTGGGTTTAGAGCATAGCACCAAGAGACTTTTTTTTAAGTCTACGGATGATACATGTGCCTACCAAATCGCAAACATCTAGGTCAAACGTACCGCGAGGGCTGCTTTGTTGAAGTTTTGTAGGGGGCGCTATTGAGCCCCCTTGCCACACACAAGCACAAAAACCATATCTATTAACATATTTTAGCACCGTTAATAAATGTGCCAAGTTTCGTTTGTTTTTAAGCAATCCTAGCACCTCAAAAGCAACTTCCTGTTTCATGGCGAACAATGCGTCGCCACGGCAACGGCATTTCACGAAAATACAAAACCTTCGCTGTCTGGCATCATGAAGGTCTTACCATTGTTGTGAACAAATTTGAGGTGGATCTGGTTAACCTGCTAAGAGTAGTACACCAAAATATCACGACAGTTATGTCCTGTTGCCAACAGGTGGCGCTATGAGTATCATTAAAAATTAGACTGTAGGTGTCTTCAAGCCGGGACTCTCATCAAATGTTATTAATATGGATAAGATCTGACCATCTGGAGTTGAGTTACAGCGGTTTGTTTTTTCATGGCGACTCATCGAAATTCGCCATACCACCACGACGCCGCCATTTGATGAAAACTCACAATTTTCGAAAGGAAGCATCATCAAGGTCTTAAGGCTTTTCTCACCTAATTTGGTAAAGATGTGATTAATTTCTGAGGAGATGTACATCAACGTGTACAACATGACATTTCCTGTTACCACTAGGTGGCGCTATGACTGAGAGTCAAAATTTGCATGTGGATGTCATCAGGCCAGGACCCTTATCATACATGTGACATTTAGAGCAGATTGGAAAAGGTATGCCAAAGTTACAGCAACTTCCTGTTTTTTGGCGAAAGGCGCTTTTTCGCCGCCACGCCACGGTCAGATTGTTCAATGAAAACTCACCAATTGAATAACTTTTCATCCTTAAGGTCTTAAGATGGTCCTGACCAAATTTCAAGTCGATCTGATGAAATCTGGAGGAGAAGTTCGTTAAAGTACACGGCCTATAAAACGCAAAAAATGGGCAAAATAGCATATAAAATCCAATATGGCTGACTTCCTGTTGAGTTTTGGCCATACCTCCAAGAGGCTTTTTTGTGCGTCTCAACATGTTACATCTGTATGCCAAATTTCATACTTGTAGGTGAAACTGGAGGGAGGGGCTCAAGTTTTCCAATTTCTAGGGGGCGCTAGCGAGCCATTTTGCAACACCCGAATCCGAGACCCTTAAAATATCAAATTTTTCACCGCGTCTGATAAGTGTGCCAAGTTTAACAACTTTTCCAGCATGGTAAGGGCCTCAAAATGGCTATTCATTTTTGTGAAAAAGAATAATAATAATTCCTTCAGTTTCAATAGGGCCTTCGCTGGCCCGACGTTGTCGGTGCTCGGGCCCTAATTAAAGCTGCAAGCAGCGATGAACGGGCCCGAGCACCTCTCCGCGCGTCGGGGGTACTGGCGGGACGCCGACTGACGCGGCCGGCACAATGAATCCGGAACTCAGACGAGCGCAACGACGTCTGCCACAAGACTCTACGACAAACGGAGTCATGAAAGGAGGCGGGGCTTATGTGTAGGGGGCGGAGATCACCTTCACTAACTTAGCAGGCACTGTCTGCTGGGTGATACGAAACCTCCCACAAGAGTCTGCGACAAACGGTTAATTAGTTAGTCAAGGGGGGCGGACTTATGTGTAAGGGGCGGGGTTAACCTTCATCACCTTAACAGGCACTCCCTGCTGAGTGATATGACACCTCTCACAAGAGTCTACGACAAACGCTTCATTAGTTAGTCAAGGGGGCGGGGCTTATGAGTAGGGGGCGGGGTTAGCCCTTACCAACTTATCAGGCACTCTCTGCTGAGTGATATGACACCTCTCACAAGAGTCTACGACAAACGCTTCATTAGTTAGTCAAGGGGGCGGGGCTTATGAGTAGGGGAGGGGGTTAGCCCTTACCAACTTATCAGGCACTCTCTGCTGAGTGATATGACACCTCTCACAAGAGTCTACGACAAACGCTTCATTAGTTAGTCAAGGGGGCGGGGCTTATGTGTAGGGGGCGGGGTTAACCGTCACCAACTTATCAGGCACTCTCTGCTGAGTGATATGACACCTCCCACAAGACACTACGACAATCGGTTCATGACTTATGAAAGTGGGCGGGGCTAATGTATTGGGGCGGGGCCATGAGTCAATATGGACATGTATATGTCTTCAGGACTGGACCCTCATCATGTCTGAGAAATTTGGGAAGGATCGGATTATGTACAGTGTAGTTACAACAACTTCCTGTTTCATGGCGAATGGCCCAAAATGGCCGCCACGCCACGGTCAGGTCGTTCAGTGAAAACTCACCATTTTGATAACTTTTCATCCTTAAGGTCTTAAGATGGTCCTGACCAAATATCAAGTCGATCGGATTATATTTGTAGGAGGAGTTCGTTAAAGTACGCGACCTATAAAACGCTAAAAATGGGCGAAAATCGCATATTATATTCAAAATGGCTGACTTCCTGTTGAATTTTGGGCATACCTCCAAGAGGCTTTTTTGTGCGTCTCCACATGATACATCTGACTGCCAAATTTCATACTTGTAGGTAAAACCGGCGAACGGATATCAATTTTTCCAATTTTCTAGGGGGCGCTAGAGAGCCATTTTGCAAAACCCGAATCTGAGACCCTTAAAATATCAAATTTTTCACCGCGTCTGATAAGTGTGCCAAGTTTAACAACTTTTCCAGCATGGCAAGGGCCTTAAAAAGACGATTCATTTGGGAGGAGAAAAAGAAGAAAAAGAAAAAAAATAATAATCCTTACAGTTTCAATAGGGCCTTCGCTGGCCCGACGTTGTCGGTGCTCGGGCCCTAATAATAATAAACGGACCAATTACAATAGGGCCTCGCAGACCTGCGGTCAGTGCTCGGGCCCTAATAACAATAAAGTAAGATACATTTAGTAAAATGAGTAAATAAGATAAGTAAAATAAAAAAGGTAAAGTAAGCTAACAAACAGAAAAGGAAGTAATATTGCACATGATGAGAAAAGAAGTAACATTGCACATGTTGGACATTAATATTGATACTGCATATGAGAATGAAAAAAGTAGTAGTAGTTGCACATGATATTGATATTATTTTTGTTCTCAGTGTGTTTTCAGCTGTCCTTCCTGCAGAGAACACCAGACACTGAGAACAAAAATAATATCAATATCATGTGCAATATATAAATGTGCATATAAACGTGTGTCTCACCTGTACCAAGGACACCAGGCACAGGAGTTTCCATCCTTACCCACGACCCGTAAAGTAAACGGGTACTGGTAGCCCATACTGTCATCACTGCAGGTTAGAAGAACACATCATTTCAAAGTGCTTGCTGCCAGTCAACTTGCTCACAACAGCGTGTGTTACAAAACAATTTCACTGTTTTATTCTTGCAATAGGTGGTTGATCCTGGAGTAACTGACTCTAAACCAAGGAGCAGAAATGGATTTCAGGCTTTAGACAGCTGATACCAATAAGCTCTGATCCTGATGCAGATCTGCTCAGGTCGTTCCTAATCATCTTCATCACTTCACATCTACAAAAGATCTGTGAAAATTTCCTCTTTGTAAGTTCAGTGCACAGATACTAGCATAGCATTGTGATGTGTTTAGCTTAGCTTAGCTTAGTTTAGCACAAAGAGAGAAAGCAGAGGGGAAACTGAACTATATGATGGGAGAAAGAAGCAGCCGGTCAGCCTACCAGTCCTGGGCGTGGTTGCTGGCCTCCTGCGGAGGCAGCGGGCTCGCCAGGCGGGACACTTGGATCCAGACGGCGTCGTACAGATCCTTCTTACTGGTGTGGACGGTGCAGGGAACTATGAGCGGCATGCCGAACAGACTGGGCCGGTTCTTCTGAGCTGAGAGGAAGTACAGCTCCGTACGCATCTGAAGGGGCGACACAAACTTTTAATTAACACGGGCGACTATCACTTATTAATGCATACAGTGCACTTTAATAGACTGAGCCACTTTAACTTTAATTCTGCACACTACAAAACTTCTCTACCTCAGTTCTTATCCTGCATTGTATTCCATATCTGACATTTCTTAATATCTGTTTCTCCTATATTTTATTATCCAGCACTATATCACTTTCTGCACTACATTCACTTTTTCTTTAAATAGTCCTGTATCTCAGTTGTTTTTACCCTGCACTATATTCATTTTTAACAGTTCTTCTGCACATTGCATATTTTGTTTTATACTCTGTATCACTTACATGTGTCTTGTTACTACTTGTGTCGTTTTACTAACATGTGTACTACTTACCTGTGACGTTTTTACTAATATGTTTGCACTATGGAACTGTGATGCTGGAAACTTGAATTTCCCTCGGGATCAATAAAGTTACTATCTATCTATCTATCTATCTATCTATCTATCTATCTATAGAGCAACTAACTGCTGGAGGTTACATGATGCAGACAAGTTATTTTCTATCAGAAATAATTTGGCAGTAGTGCAGCAGATTTAGCAGCATTTTTTCTCACCATCTTTCTGTGCATGGCGATGATGTATCCAATGAAAGGGCTCTCCTGCACCGGTGTGATGTGTCCGTTGGCGACCCCGTTGGCCAGCGGCGTCTCTGGGTTACACAGCACCAGCGTGCTGGGCCCCCCGTTCGGGATGAGGACCGGCTTATTGACCAGGTTCTCGTTAGTAGCCGAGCCGTTGGCTATCGGGGTGATTTCTGATGATGGAGGAGGAGAGAGAGGAGATGAGAAAATGGTTGAACTGTGGATTCAGACGGATCTGTGCTGATGAGAGAGCGAAGACGACGTGTGAGGCTCACCTGTCAGCGTGGGGGAGCTCAGTGACGTCGGAGAACCCGGCACCGGGATCTCAAACGCACACAGGAAGCCGTTAACAGACAGACGGACCTTGTGGTTGTCCTGAGGAAAGTTCTACAACACAAACAAGTTGGACATCAGACTGCAGCACTTCACAGTAATAGACAGCGCTGTGTGTGAGCTAAGTACAACCAGAAAGGTTTTAATGAACTTTGATGAACTGTAAACACACTGTGATTAAAGGGTTAAAGTTGTAAGACGAAAACACGGACAACTCCCAGACGACCTGTCAATCACCAGGTAGCCCCGCCCTAAAGCATCCCCTGCTTTATGGTCTATCTGACTCTAAATGGGACCATAATTTACTAAATGAACATCATGCTGTATTGAAGAAGACTTGAAACTAGTGATTGAGACCATAAACTCATGTTTACAATGTTTACTGAGGTAATAAATCAAGAGAGAAGTAGGCTCATTTTCTCATAGATCGCCCCCTGCTGGCTGGTAGACAGGATGCAGGTTTAAGACACTTCAGCATCGGCTTCACTTCTCAGACTCAGTGTTCATCATTCAGGAGTTTTATTACCACAGAGGTTTCCTCCTCTCCAAAACAAACTGATTAAAACCGGTAAAAAAACTGAATAAAGCAGCTTCACGTTAAAAAAATCAGTGTTTCTCCGAACGCTGTTCGACGTCCCGGAGAGGCCGCGAGCCGAGCTGTCGCTAACGTTTGCTCAGCTTGTTTCAGTGATGACTTCAGATCCAGACGTCTAAATTACTAAAATCCTTCATCCGGTTAAAATATAGATGTAAAAAAACGTAAAACTGTGGCTTAAAACTGGATAAAAAGTCAATTTATGACAGCTTGCGGCAGACAACCACAACCACAACGCTGACGAATGCACAAAGGAAATGTCATATTTGCTCAAATGAAACGCACCGTTACCTTGATTAAAAAGACGGATACCTCAGGTTGGAACATTGTAGGAAACATCTGGGATAATGTAAGTTCAAAACTCTAAATATACAACACAGGTTTAGTCACTTTTAGACATTTGAATGCAGGAGAAGTTCCGTATTAAACCTTTAAGGCAGCCATCCTGTATATGTACATAATAATGAAGAATGCTCCTTTAACTAAAGAAACTTTACCATCAGCTGCAGTGAAGGACTGGTATTAAAGGCTGAGGGAAACTGAGACTATAGAAGCAATTATCTGCTGCTTAAACAAACATTGGACCAAAAATAAACAGGATACGCTCTCCTGCAGAGCAACAGCAATTAGATTAGTGTTATTTAGACTAATCCAAGCGGCTCCTTTTCTAGCCAGCAAATCTGCAGCGACTGAAGCTCAGACACAAAATACACCTGCCTTAAATCTGTGGAAATAATCCACGTTATATATACACAGTTTATCTGCACTGTGGTCAAGTCAAATATAGAAGATCATCTCCTTTTAAATGGTCAATAGTGTCAGTTTCAGAGAGCTGCCAGTATTTCTGGAGGTAAGAGATAAAGTCTTTTAGTGATTTGAGTAAACTGAGCCTTTAATTTGATATTGTTGTATAACCCAGAATGCCCTCTGTGTTCCCGGCTGCCCCGGTGCTGCAGCGTGATCAGTGGAGCGGTCTCGGTACCTTGATGTTGGAGGTGTGGACCTCAGCCAGGAGGATCTGCTCAGGCTTCAGACTGCACAGCTCACTCAGCAGTTTCTTCAGCCCCGTGTACTTTTCATCCATATTCAACCGCAGACCGTAGCGCACGGGCGTGGAGCCGTCCAGTTTAATGACTGCAAACAGAGCACAACGTTAGACGTCATTCAGCTGGTTTCTGGGTTGTTTAACAAACTTTCCTGCAGCCTCCTCACCGGTGATCTCCAGGTGCATGGAGCTGTCCATGGGCAGGGGAAGAGACAGGAAGTTGAAGGGGTCGAAGCGAGCGCTGATGTGTCCGCAGGTCTTGCACTTCACCTGGGACTTGAGCTGACCGTGGAACAGATCCACCACGATGGAGCGGTTCCTACGCAGGTGGTTCTCCCACGCCTTTATGCAAACACACACAGAGACAGAATGGTGAGATCACACACCACTAATCCTGTCCATCAGGACACACAGGAAACTAACAGAACATCGATACAGCAACATTAGTGATTCAAAGGAGAGCTGAGCTGATGTGCTGACAGGTATCGACTGCTCTCTCCTCCTCAGAGAGGACACCAGAGGATGTGACGGCCCGTTCCCTGTCCCAGAGTTCAGAGAGGCCTGATGCTCTTTAGTTACAAAGCCTTCGATGACAAAGGTTATGGAAGTCATTGTTTGCTTAATAGATAGATAGATAGATAGATAGTAACTTTATTGATCCCGAGGGAAATTCAAGTATCCAGCATCACAGTTCCATAGTGCAAACATATTAGTAAAAACGTCACAGGTAAGTAGTACACATGTTAGTAAAAAACGTCACAGGTGAGTAGTACACATATTAGTAAAACGACACAAGTAGTAACAAGACACATGTAAGTAATACAGAGTATAAAACAAAATATGCAATGTGCAGAAGAACTGTTAAAAATGAATATAGTGCAGGGTAAACAACTGAGATACAGGACTATTTAAAGAAAAAGAAAAAGTGAATGTAGTGCAGAAAGTGATATAGTGCTGGATAATAAAATATAGGAGAAACAGATATTAAGGAATGTCAGATATGGAATATAATGCAGGATAAGAACTGAGGTAGAGAAGTTTTTGTAGTGTGCAGAATTAAAGTTAAAGTTAAAGTGGCTCAGTCTATTAAAGTGCACTGTGTGCATTAACTGTCCTGCAGACCGTCCTCCTTTCCCCTCCTCCCCACAGAGGTGTTGTACAGTTACTCTTTACTCAATACTCTTTAAGTGGGAGCAGCAATAAAGGAGCTCCTCCGTAGCTTCATCCTAGACCAGAGGTTTCACACCGTTGACCCCCTCAGACAAAGCTAAGCTATATATTTATCTATCCTCCACAATCGTACCACAGCGAGGCAAGTCATTTCATTTGCAGACAACAGTATTTAGATCAGCAGTGTGACCTCTGACCTCAGAAGCCACCTCCCAGTCAGGCCGGCCGTCGCTGTCCTTCAGCTCCACGTAGGGTTTCTCGTGGACTCTGTTGAGATCTTCGTGGAGACCATCTAGCAGGAAGGCTAGCAGCTCCTGGGAGTCCTGCTGCTGGAAGCCGTTAAAGCGTGGGGCGTACTTCGCTATCGTCCACTGGAGAGGAAGTAATGACATCATGAACGTTATTTCTATAGAGCCCTTAGAAGCGTTTTATAAGACACTTTGTAAAAGTAGCACCAACGTCTTTAACCCTCCATGAGTCCGACAGCGATGAAGCGGACCCTCACCCTGAGTTTGAGTGGAGCCACGTTCTTCTGCGTGCCGTTCCACAGCTCCATCACCAGGTCACCGTAACACTTGGCCATGTGACCTCGCATCCCGATGGGGTTGGTTCTGTAAACGCACCAACACGGGCCGGTTAGTAAGTTTAAAGTTCAGGACAAAGATTTACACCAAAGTCATAACACTTAAAGCACCTGTTGAGCTCGTAGAGGTGTCTCCCTGAGATGAAGTAGTCTGTGAGAGGCTTGCTGTTGCTCACACACTGGATGCTGGAGTTCATGAAGCAGGTGTTGCCAAGGTTACTGAGACCAGTGGCTCCTTTCTCTGTGGGAACTGGGATGGAAAACAAGGACGTACTGGTCAGATTTAAAGCAACACTTTAACTGAAGCTAACAAGCTTTCTTTACTGACCAGCTAATATCTTTGACTAGTGCACATACTGTATGACAAACTGCGTTCCTCTCTGCATGCTCGGTTATAACATTACCATGAAATTAAAGGAAAACATTAACTCATAAATCTACATCTATCAGTCACTTATAGCTGCAAAAGATTATTTTGTTTTATATAACCTAACACTATGTATTCATTTACAAAAAACTATTTAAGAATCAGTGTCTATTTACAAGAATCTGTGTGTATTATATCATATTAACTGCCAGAGAGAGAGACGCCGCGCTGCTGGCTGCGATTACTCTGAACAGCAGCACTGGATAATGAATTACTATATAATATATTTGGATATATTTCTCACTTTTCCCCGGATGGTCTGATTAAGTCACGAAATTTGTTGCTAGTTGCTTTTTAAGAAAATAAAGTCACTAAGAGTCTGATCGTCCAATTCCGATCGATCGGTGCATCTTTATGACAATAATATAAAAAGTGAAAAAGGGACACACAAGGATGATTTCTAAATTCTGAACAAACACAGCAGATAATAACAAATCCATATCGGGTATTTCAAGGTGTTAGTGAGCAGCATTCTGTAAGAAAATAAACTTTCCAACTGCGTCTTTTATCCAGAGTTAAGTCCCTTTTTATCTTGTAATGAGTTTGAAAAGGTAATGCATGCTGTTATCAGCACACGTCTTGATTATTGTAATGAACATTACGTTGGTGTTAGCAGAGTCTCTTTGTCTCGCCTGCAGCTTGTTCAGAACGCGGCAGCTCGTCTTTTAACTGGTTCACGTAAACGTGAGCACATCTCCCCGATTCTGGCTTCTTGTGATGCTGCTTTCAGCCGCTGGAAAAACCTTCCAGAGGAACTGAGAGGAGCTGAAAATATTGATATTCTTCAAATGTAAACTAAAAACCCATCTATGTAGTCTGGCTTTTATGTAGTGTTTTATAATTTTGTGGTTTTATTGTTTATTTTACTCTATTTTATTTAATCAACATTTTATTGCTGATCATTATTATCTCTTTTATTCTATTTTGTTTTATTAAAATTGTATTATTTTGATACAATCTGCTAATTTTGTGTAGTTTCATAATTTTTATTTATTTATTTTTATTCTTATTTCCTTGTATTTTATTTATCTTTTATTGTCTTGGGTGCCCATCTCTTGCTGCTTTCTTATTCAATGAACTTTTTTCTTGGTTGTTTTGATGTGCATTAATCTCTAAATCCATTTTTTACATTCTATATTTTTGTCAATCATCTGAACAGCACTTTGAATTACATATGACTTGTTTGAAAGGTGCTATATAAATAAAGTTTGATTGATTGACTGATTCTCTTCACTGGCTCCCTGTGGTTTTAGGATTGACTTTATTATTAACACATAAATCGTTAAATGGGCTCCAACTGATCTCTCAGACCTTTTAAAACCACATCTTTTATCAAAAACACTCAGATCCACTGAGCAGTTGCTTCTGACTGTCCCGAGGTCAAAGGTCAAGCTCGGGGGTGACCGAGCCTTTTCAGCTCTGGAACGCTCTGCCTCCACGTGTTGGGCTTTCCCCCACACTGCCTGTTTTTAAATCAAACCTCAAAACGCGCTTTTATTCCTCGGCTTTTTAATCCTTTTTCCTTTCCTAATGGTCTTAACGCTTTTATTATTATTTTAATGTCCTGTTGGTTTTAAGTTGGTCTGAGTGTTTTATTGTGTTGTTTTTATGTCTTTTATGTTTAACAGTACAGCACTTTGGTCAACTTTTATTGTTTTTAAATGTGCTTTATAAATAAACTTGGATTGGATTTGGAGCATATTAGCTCTGTTGAGTGTTGTACGTTATGGCCCAAACTAAAATACTATTTCTGCAATCACTTTCCACAGATTACATGTAAATCATTATATTCTGTTGTAGGCTCTTATATTTATACTATATGCTCCATAGAGTAGATGTGTGATGATTGAAATGTAATATTTGTCTGTAATATAGACTGTTAATATCCACCAATCAGAGCAGACTTAAACTACCTGCTCCTCCAGTGTCCTCCAGCTCACCTTTGTGTCTGTCCATCTTACTACTGTTGGCGATGAAGGACATTTCCTCGGGCCAGCTCATGTCTTTGTTCCTGACTGTGGAGGAAGAGGAAGACATTTCTGTGATTAAACCAGTTCCATTATTTACAATGAGCTGTTACACAACAACACTACAATGAGTGTTATTCTGTAGAGAGAGTCATCGGGAGGTCGTCTCAGACCTTCAATAACCAGCTGCTGCTCATCGTAGATCTTCAGGCTTTCCAGTGTGTGATCTTCATCGTCCAGGAGGGTGAGGTAGTTCTGCAGGACAAAGAGAGGATTTATTACCACTATGGAATTATTACTCCGTTGTTACTCTTATACAAATGTATAAAAGTAACGGCGGCTCTCGTGACAGCTTTGCTGGCCCACCTCACTGTTGTAGAGCCAGAGTCTCATGTCCTCCTCCTTGATGCGGAGTCTCTGGGACAGGTAGAGGTGGATGTCCTTGATGGTGGCCATGCGGCTGAAGCAGCCCGTGTAGGCCAGCACCCTCTTCAGAGGAGCGTTGGGGGACGGCACGTTACCTGCTGAGGTGCACAAAGAGGACAGGAACACTCACAAAGTGACCCAAACACACAATCGAACCTTGAACTGTGATTTAAAACTCAACTGAAACACAGTGTTGGCTACGCACACGCTCACAGATGCAAACAACCGATGGATTCCAACAACAGCATTCTGGTGACTGAGGATTAGTTGTAAGGAAGCAGCAAGAAAAGGGCTTTTTTTTGTCAATCAGTGCAGACTTGATTGGTCAATCAACTTAGTGGATTTAGTGGGCTCAGATTGGATTAAATCAAATAAACAAACCAATCAATAGCAGTCCTGTTTATTGAAATATAAAGATACACATATAAAAGCTTTACTTAACTGATATTGACTTATTAATAAAACTAGTGATTTTAATATCAGATTTTCTATCTCCACAGCTTTGCTATTCAGTTCTTCCACTAAATGAACCGTCCTTGTTCCAGCGCTCTCTGGCCTCAGGCTGTCATGAAGACTTTATGCAGAATATGATGCATAATTAGATCAAGTTGAGATATTTAGCCACATGCCTGAGAGAGGGTCGTAATGCTCAGACAGATTAGGAGTCATGATGGAAGCCAAAGCTCCTCTGTGGCCTGAAACCTGATCCGTTGACTTGATTTGGACCAGCGCTCTCATGCCTGAGTGCTGATGCCTGATTACTCAGGAGCCACTGTGTACATCTCCACTTTATGCTGCTTTCTTTTTGCAGGGAGACATTTTCAGTTCATACTTCAGTCCATTATATCCATTTAGACATCATGCAAAGAGATAAAAACTGGAGTGAAGCAGCTTCGACCACTGTGTGAGTGGGTCTATATATAGGCTTTCCATATTGCACCTGAATTGACTGAAGTGGAAGTGACTGTAATAAGCGGGATAATGTACAGCGAGCGGGTCATTGTTGTGAAAGAATCGCTGACAGGGCGATGCTGCAGCCTGACGCAGAGCGGAGGGGATTATTTCACAACAATGACCCGCTAGCTGTACATTATCACGCTTATTACACGGCTACTTACTGAAGAAATCAATATTTTGACACAAAAACGGTCCTCCAGAGTCCAACATCAGAGCTGCGCACATAGCAACGGTCTGTTATACGTAGCAACGGTCTGTTATACGTAGCAACGGTCTGTTATACGTAGCAACGGTCTGTTATACGTAGCAACGGTCTGTTATACGTAGCAACGGTTTGTTATACATAGCAACGGTCTGATATACGTAGCAACGGTCTGTTATACATAGCAACGATCTGTTATACATAGCAACGGTCTGTTATACATAGCAACGGTCTTTTATACATAGCAACGGTCTGTTATACATATCAACGGTCTGCTATACATAGCAACGGTCTGTTATACATAGCAACGGTCTGCTATACATAGCAACGGTCTGCTATACATAGCAACGGTCTGCTATACATTGCAACGGTCTGCTATACATAGCAACGGTCTGTTATACATAGCAACGATCTGTTATACATAGCAACGGTCTGTTATACATAGCAACGGTCTGCTATACATAGCAACGGTCTTTTATACATAGCAACGGTCTGTTATAGAGAAATTACAGACCGCAGAACGCCGTGATTGACCAATCAGAATCGAGTATTCAACACAGCAGTGTAATAAATCTCCATAACTTCTGCATCATC
>CAKAOJ020000098.1:2052500-2065000 GCA_916701645.2 Sebastolobus alascanus | reverse complement strand
CTCTCATGTCTGCATGTATATAAAGCTGGAGACAGGGCAAGCTTAGCTTAGCTTAGCTTAGCTTAGCATAAAGACTGGAGGAGGAGGGAATAGCTAGTCTGGCTTTGTCCAGAGTTAAAAAATACACTTATCCTAACGCTAACGGCCCTAAAGCGGTCTTATTTACACAATGTAAAGGACCTGAGGCTTCAATAGGCTGCACACAGTCACTGCATTGTTCCACAAGACACATCTGACTACTTATAAAACCATAAACCATAACCTGACTCGATGTTTCCAGTCTTTAAGCTAAGCTAGGCTAACCGTGATCTGACTCAAACACTGCACTTACTGATTTTCTCATCTCGCTCTCGGGGATGAAGCCAACAGCGTATTTACAAATGACTTTAAAGAATGTTTGGACCCATTGATTTGTACCGTTTGAGAACATTTCATTTTATAGAGACTGCATTAGTTATTTATTCAGAACTAGTTTTGTTTACAATTATTTTATTGATTTCAATTATGTCATATATAATAGAAATATATATACACAACTCTTGTATGTTTGCACCTGACCTGCATCCAGTTACACTTTCATCCTGATGTAACCCGGCTCACTGGGGCTTTAAATGTTATTAAATGTGAACACCTATAAACTCTAAATAAGCTGGACAGTCTGCTTTTGTCTGTACTTTCCCACATATTGACTTTGTACTGCTTCATAAACTAAAATAAACTGAGCAGCAGTCACACGTGCACACATCCTTGCCTTCATGGGGTCGGTGTTGACCAGAGGCTGGTTGTCGATGGCTCCAGGTCTTTGTGCTGCCAGCTGGGAGGGGAGGTGGCCGTTGGCTCCAGAAAAACACTGATTGTTGTTGTCCGATACGTTGTGCTGACGAGCGAAACAGCTCTCTGTAGCAGAGGGAGCTACCTGCGGGCTCAGCGCTGCAGGAGGGAGAGACCAGGACACCGGCACAGGGAGGGAGAAACACACACACAGAGCATTACAATCCACTCTGAGGTCAGAAGTGGGATGTTTTATCAAGTGAACTCAAGTTTTTTCCAAGAGTTTGGACATTGTAAAGATGCCAGTATAAATAATAAATAGTTCACCAATTTTATCAGAATGTATCCTAAATAAAAAATTAAATACAAAAGCGCTTGATAATAAATTTCCTCTAATGACCACAGTCGATAATTCTATCCATGGAGCTCAAGTAAAGCTACTACCAGGAACTTATTTTGTGATGATTTTGGCGGACCCTGTGTTTCCGAGCACCAGAGTTCCTTTAGAAAACCTCTCATTTTACTGCAGCAGGGGTCTGACAGTCTGCAGTCCTGGTTCTGGTTCTCTTGTACCTCCCCTTCCCTCCAGCGGGCCCAGCAATACGGCCTGGGTTTCTAGCAGCCAGGTGCCGGAGTAGGAGCCTGATCTGGGTCTGTCCGTGGCGAGCTGGTCGCTGCCGGAGGGCCCGCTGGAGTCTGAGCTGAAGAAGAACCTGCGTGATTTTGTCTGATTTCGCTGGAATCGGACCCGGTGACACCGATTACAAGAATTAAGAATAACTATATAGAGGTAGTCAGTCTCCTCTCTGATTATGTAGGTCATATAGAGGCATCAGGGTTACATTGAGACCAGTTAAAAGTTCCTTGTATAGAACTTTAAGTAAGCTTTGTTGTTCACCCTTTGAAGGACGTCCTGACACAGATTATTATACAGTAAATTCTAAAATAACAACAGGTGTTCAACTATTGGCCAAAGGGAGGGGGACAAAGGAGGACGGCCTGCAGGACAGTTAATGCAAACAGTGCACTTTAATAGACTGAGCTACTTTAATTCTGCACACTACAAAAAAACTGCTCTACCTCAGTTCTTATCCTGCATTATATTCCATATCTGACATTTCTTAATATCTATATCTCCTATATTTTTATTATCCAGCACTATATCACTTTCTGCACTACATTCACTTTTTCTTTAAATAGTCCTGTATCTAAGTTGTTTTTACCCTGCACTATATTCATTTTTAACAGTTCTTCTGCACATTGCATATTTTGTTTTATACTCTGTATTACTTACATGTGTCTTGTTACTACTTGTGTCGTTTTACTAATATGTGTACTACTCACCTGTGACGTTTTACTAACATGTGTACTACTTACCTGTGCTGTTTTTACTAATATGTTTGCACTATGGAACTGTGATGCTGGTAACTTGAATTTCCCTCGAGATCAATAAAGTGACTATCTATCTATCTAGTGTAAGTGGAAAGAAGCTTTTGAATGCATGATCGAATTAAACCAGTGTGGACATTTAAGATGTTCTTTTTCTCAAACATACAGTTCACCAGCAGCAGTCAGAGTAATTACTGTATTATTATTGTTTTTATATGCTATCTACGGTTGTGTGAAGGGTGCTGACTGACCGGTCTCTGTAGCCTCCGAGGCGCTGGACACAGCATCAGGTGATCTCTCCTCGGTCGGGCTCACCGGACCGAAGGTTCCCAGTCGGTCCGGTGGGGGGGGCTCTATGGCGGCCGGGGCCATCGGAGTTCTCAATGAGCTCAGGATGGACGGCTGCTCCACCACGATGCCCTTATGCTCCTGAACAGAGAGACAACAGCAGGGATTAATGTGATTAATGTGGTGTGTCACTGCTACTGTCCCAGTGTGAGGTCATCGTGCAAGACGCAGTGAAAACCCCATTTCATAAACTGATATGTACTGTATGTATTATCCAAAACACTGGATTGTAAATGATTAGAATAATGTAGCCTGGAGCTCTAAATCTCTGGCCCCGTCTCTCTCAGATTGCTTCAGTGATTCCAGTACGTCTACTGTTGAGCTCTACAGGGTGTTTTAAGTCAAAATAACAACTCTTAAAGCAACATATTTCTTCAGTTAAAAAGGAAACTATTAACTCTCTATTTACTATCCACTTCTGTGTCGACTGAAAACAGCCACATCTACATGGAGAATAATATTCCGATCAGAATCACCTTATTCTTTCAGCTGCAACCCCCAGAGATGTGGAGCAGACTTGGGAGTTAATAAAAAAATAAATATAAAAACATAAGCTAATTCAAAGCGGTAAGCAGACCACGTTCATATATTAGGAGGACAAATGTCTAAAATTTCCAGACTTCAAATTGTCTGATAACAATCTTTGTGTCTGTAATAAGGTAAAATATCTTGGACATTTCATTACTGAAGACATGACAGATGATGGTGATATTTATAGGCAATGCCGCAAGATGTACGGACAAGCAAACATTCTCTTACGGAAGTTTAGTATGTGTTCAGATGTCTCTGTTCAGAGCATATTGTACACCACTGTACATATAGCCCATCTGTGGTCAAACTACAAGAAAGCGAGCTTACAGAGACTTCAAGTCGCATATAATGATGCAATGAGAATATTACTAAAAAGACTGAGATGTTGCAGTGCAGGTGAAATGTTTGTGTCTGCAGGCATGAATACTTTTCAAACGGTCTTAATAAATCTCATGTACAAGTTTATATGCCGACTAAATCACTCTGAGAATTACATAACCTTGCGGTTGTCTAACATTATATTTAGCACTACACGGTACCAATCACAGCTGAGGAGACATAGGTATAGTTCTTTATATGTAAGGCACTAATACATGTATATATTTATATTTTTAATCTCTTTTGATCATGACTTTTTATAGTGCTTCTTGTTTTGTAATGTATTATATGTAATGTCTTGTTTTTTTATCTGGACCTCGAGTCTGCAATAAAGTTTGAATTGAATTGAATTGAATTGAATTATAATCATCCACAGCATCAGGCCTACATAAAAGTACCCCGAGCAAAGTAACGCAGGACAAAGCATACAGTCTGAATCAGATAAGTTAATATATGATATGAATATATATGATGAATATATGATAAGAGAATACGTCTATCTAGGCCTATAGATATATATTCTCGTCGGAGGGACTGACCTATCAGTGTAGTTCTAATATTATATTATATTATATTATATATTAGGGCTGTACCGAAAAGTTTGAAGCTTTGAAACTTGACATTGAAATTATTATTAATAACTTACAGAAACATTGCGTGCAATAGACCACATTCTCTCTCTCTCTTCCTGTTTAAAATGGCAATTCAGTTCATTCTCTCTCTCTCTTCCTGTTTTTAATGGTAATTCAGTTTCAATATCAGGCTAAGATATATATATATATATACTTCTTGTAACCAAAAGGTACCTGGTCCAGTATCATAAACCAGAGGTAAATACCTTGAGACAAGTTGTAACTACAAAATGACCGCTGCGATTTTTTATTTTCCAAACTCGTTGTAATCAGATACTAAAGCACTCCTAAATTGTCCTTTACAACAACACACAGCATGTTAGGCAACACTTGCTATGATATTATTAAATTATTGTTAAACCTTTTATAGCACGCACTGAGGAACCTGTTGCTTCAGTTGACTACATTTACCATCAACACTGATTGGACATCCACATACAGTAAAAGGAAGTTTCCTCTAAGTACAATACCTGTTCAAAAAGGTTATGTAGGAACACAATCAGTGAATAATATATACACATTTTGCCTGCTTTAAGTTGACTTACATATTTAACGTAGTCCTTCCACTGCTGCCACCACAGCATGGAGATGAGGAACCAGTTCTGACCTTGCTGCAGCCCGTGTCTGCTCTCCCTCTCCAACCAACCCCTACACACCAACAGACAATGGAAAATACTCATTAGGCCCAACAGCATATTCCTCAGAGTGGTACCGAATGACATAACAGGTAGAGAGGACAGGTATGTACCTGATGATCTGTCCCTCCTCCTCAGGACTACCAGGCCGGAGCCCCAGGACTATGTGGCAGACCTGGACCAAGACAAAGCACATGGAAAACGATGATGAAGAAATACTGCGTTTCAATTTCAACAGCGATACGAGCGACTACTGTACAGGATGTTGTTGTACTGACCTGGAAAAGCAGGTTTAAGAACTCATTGGCCAAAGCACTCTTCACACTCCAGATCTGGTAGTCTTCCAGGGTCAGGTGACCCAGCTGGTGAGGAGTCAAAAACACAAAGGTCAGCATGGATGAATCAAGGTTATAAATCTAATTATATGACGGGGTAGAATGCAAAGGATTAACTTCCTGACAGCTACATTAATTATGATTCTGTCACCAAGAGTTGTGTCTCACCTTGGTTGTGTCGTGCATCTTCAGGATGCCCTCTACTATGTCTGACACGCTACTGTGCAGCTCCTGCAAGGAAATATAATCTATTAGCATGAAGTAGCAAACACCAAACACCTTCTCCTCAGATAGTGCTGTGAAAAAGATCACAACAGTCCTGGGTGTAAATATGTGAATTGAGTAATTAGTAAGATTCTGGGATGATCATCAATATCGGTCTGTTTGCAATTCCATAAATTAGAGATGCTCCGATTAATCGGCCACCAGTTAAAACCGGCCGGTTGTCAGCTGATCGGCCATGAGGGATGCCGGTGGATCAGTCTCATATATCCGACTTTTTGCTGGTCAGATTTACACACATGCCGCATGATGGTTTTTCTCCGGCACTTCACAGCCAGTAATCACAGTTAGTAACGTCGCAGCCAGTAAGTAACGTCGCAGACACTAACATCGCAGACAGCAACGTCGCAGACAGCAACGTCGCAGACAGCAACGTCGCAGACACTAAAGTCGTAGCCAGCAACGTCGCAGCCAGTAACGTCGCAGACAGCAACGTCGCAGACAGCAACGTCGCAGACAGCAACGTCGCAGACACTAACGTCGTAGCCAGCAACGTCGCAGCCAGCAACGTCGCAGCCAGTAAGTAACGTTGCAGACACTAACGTCGCAGACACTAACTTCACAGACAGCAACGTCGCAGACAGCAACGTCGCACACAGCAACGACGCAGCCAGCAACGTCGCAGCCACTAACGTCGCAGACAGTAATGTCGCAGACAGCAACGTCGCAGACAGCAACGTCGCAGACAGCAACGTCGCAGACAGCAACGTCGCAGACAGCAACGTCGCACACAGCAACGACGCAGCCACTAACGTCGCAGCCACTAACGTCGCAGACAGTAATGTCGCAGACAGCAACGACGCAGCCAGCAACGTCGCAGACAGTAATGTCGCAGACAGCAACGACGCAGCCAGCAACGTCGCAGCCACTAACGTCGCAGCAACTAACGTCGCAGCCACTAACGTCGCAGCCACTAACGTCGCAGACAGTAATGTCGCAGACAGCAACGTCGCAGACGCTATAAAAGGGGGGAGTGACGTTATGATTGACAGCTGTGATTTTCTCACGCTAACAAGCTGCAGCTGTACTCGGCTCGCAATTGGGTCGGGCAGGACCTCAATAATACCACAGCTCCACCTCCCGATCACTACTGCGCAGACTCTGGCTCCAAATGACATCAAAATCTCAAGATGGTAGCTCCCGTATCCAGGATATTTTGGCTTCACTTCTGTACAGTGGGACGCGTCGTCCATCTATATATATATACATGTATATCTATATATGGTGTATATATACCGTCTACGGTGTGAACTTACAAGGAGTGTGTCTGTGCGATTGTCCTTCCACACCTCCAGCAAGGCCACCACCATTTCATGGAGTTCATCTCGAGACAGAACCCCGTCGCGGTCCACATCAAACACTTTGAAGCAAACTGGCAGAGAAAGAGAACGACACAATATTTGGTTATGAAGCACAATACTGCCTAGAAACCCAACACCATTTAGTCTTCGAGCAGGAAATCCAATTCTGACAGTGCAAATGTAATTTCAAGCACCAATGAACAACAATGATTGTGCACTAATGAGCTCCAGCACAAATCAACACTTTCCCCAAAAACATTTTTGCTTTTCAACTTTCAAATTCCAGATTAACAGACTGCACTTCTTATGATAGAAAGGCTTTGCATGATATATCACGTGAAGCGTCTGGGATTTATTTATCTGTAACTGCTGCTTACATTTCTGCCTTTCAGCAACGGGACCCCGGCAGCAAGCAGAGAGTCCACAAGAAATCTCTTTAAAGTCGATGTGATTGTCCCGATTCTCATCGAAGGCGTGAAACAAGCCTGGAAAACAAGATCAATAACAGGCTTCATATTTATACAAAGCAAGTCTTTAAAGAGGGTTGTATTCACCGGTGAGGGATTGGATTTAAAAGCCATGATTCATATGAAAAATATAGGTACATATTGTCTTACCTTCACTCAGTGAGGCGTGGATGGGAGGTGAGACCAGCGGGACAAAGGTTTCCAAGTCAAAGCGGCCGGTTCTGGACTGGGCTTTCAGCAGCCAATAGCGCTTCTCCAAGTCTATAATGTCTGTTTCCTCCACTGCAGGTTAGGAAACAGGAAGCCAGAGTCAAAAACACAAGCACTGTTCAGAGGGACCAGCTCTCTGAGTTAAACTACTGGAATCATTACTTAAAGCTTAAAGCTTTAGGTTTGTACTGCGAGTGAATGTGGCCGACTGACACTCTCTGGTGTTTATACCGATTAAGAATAGTTGCTTCTCGTTATATCAGATTTCAACATCCTTTTATTCGTTAAACTTTCCTTTTGAGACAGACACGGAAGACAGGACCGCGAAACGAGAGACCGTGGACGTTTGTGTCGGCGCTTCGGCCTCGGTTTCAGAACCGTTACACCCCTAATTAATTAATAATAAGACAGTAACGTAAAGTCGCAGACAGTAACGTAACTGTAACACTTTCTAAATAAAAAAGGAGTTCAGTTCTCTTATTAAAGAAGAATTAGAAAGTGTGATGACAGTTGTCAGATATAAAACCACTAACAACTCTCTAACAATGGCATGTTTTTTTTTAACTAAGTTTATTTCTGAATTTTGTCAATACAACTCTGACAATTCACTGCACAAACATGTTTGGACTGATAGATATCCCCCCCACCCATGACAATATCCAGAGGTCACTCAACTAAAAGGAAAACAAGTGTACAAAAATAAATAAATAAATACAAGTATACAAATAAAATGAAATAGTCATACTTAAAATAAAATAAAAAATAAATAAATAAAATTAAAATTAAAATAATAAAAATTAAAATAAACATAAATAAATAATGATAAATTGTTAGGGGTCTAGGACAGTACACCCTTTCATCTAGAGCACTAACATGCATAAAACAAGCACAGGAGTTAAGCCGAAGAATTGAACACAAAGACACATCAGGGGTCCTTCCAATGCTTCGTTTGCAATATTTCTGGCCAAATATATACACACATATACTGTGTATATACACATACACCAAACTTTAATCAGCCACGAAGTTATCTGAGTCTAAGGAATCAACACGACTAAGGAAATGTTGCCAAATCAATGAAAACTTGTCAGCTGACCCCTTAATAGTCTACCGGATCTTCTCCAACTTAATAAAATATAACATATCTCTGAGCCATTGTGCAAATGTTAACAATGGCATGTTTAAATCAAAAAATGAAAATCGAATCGTGACCTTAAAATTGAAAGTCAAATCAAATTGTGGATTTGGAGAATCGTGACACCCCTACTTCATAATGATAATTATAGGGGAGTGTCTTTGGAGGTCTCTTTTCTTGGTAGTTCCTCAACATTACCGAGCTTTAACATGATAGCGGTCATGATATCACAGCAAACCCAGTTACGAACTGGCCACTGGGTGGACTGGTATCTGATTCAACTTGTAAAAAAAAGTGATAAGAGATAAGACAAATATAGCATATGAAGCTCTGCCGGGGTCAATGAACCAGCCTCCCCTCTTTCAACATGCTAATCCACAGCTTAAGGTAATAGGATTCAGCAGCTAGTCAGCTAGCCTTAGGCATGGAGCCAAAACATATGATAGGTGTCAAAACACAGACACACAAAATCAAATGGCAGTCCAATTCCTGGCAGAAATCGGGACTGTGGCTTCCCAGTCAGGCTATTAAAACTATTTCCTGAAAGCTTGTTTTTTAGCAGCTGTTGGTCACAGTTCCAGTCAGATGATGATAGTTGTGGTTGACAGATTGGACCGTCTGAGACGGGTAGTCCCTCTCACATCCAGGTTCTGACTCCCTGTAGTCCAGAGGTCAACATCAGGACTCAAATCACCTTTTTACAGCCACTGTTCAACTCAGACGTTTCATCTTAAACAGACTGAAAGGGAGCACGAAATTAATGATTTAGAACGTGGACTATATGGAGATGGCATGGAGGAAATAATATGAGGCTGATGAATTATTAAGGACTATATACTGTATGGACTAAGGAATGAAGCGAGCACTAGAGAACTACCTTTCTGTCTGCTGCTGCTAACTCAACAAAAACAGGGAAGATCACTTCCTAGGTAATAATAATAAAACAAGCACACGCTCACCAACGCACTGTGGTCCTGAACAACAAAGCTAAGACTAAAAAGCAGATTTATCAAGCTCTGAATATCAGTGAACGGTAGGGAACGATACTCAATAATTAGTCCTGGTAGGCAAGAAGGAAAATAACATTCCTCATGACAGCTGTGCTACCGTCTGACTGCTAATCTATAAAACTCATTACCCGGACTATGGATCGCCTCCTGCACATCTCCCATCCATCTCAGGCTCGCTCCCTGCTTCTACAAACATCAGTGGTGGATTTCAAATCCTTGTAATGATGGTCGAATTTGCGAGTTTATTCTGGCAAATGCTAAAGGGTCTTAATTGCATTAGTGGTGAATGAGTCTATAGAAGATACAGAAGATCACCAGAACATCAGACTGTGTTGGACTCTGCAACCACAGGTCTTTAAGGAAACACTGGCATTCAAATCTTTCAACACTAGTGTTGATACGAAAAGGTGACAACAAGTGTTCAAATCTCTACAGCACATTTGCTTTTGGTACAATTTTAACACATCTTGGTTGTATATCCAGCCCTGTTCACAAGTCTAGCAATGAAAAATATACATTAATACGTATTCCTCTCTAAACCGATGACAAAACTGATCAGAAGACGTGTCCTTTAATGTCTATTCATGTCAATCAAAAGGTTGAACAACCAAACAGAGCTCAAACAACAGTCAAGAACAAGCCGCAGAACAGTCAGTGTGCTGCTGCGGTCCGGCCCGATACCCACCTAGAGGTGCGACTCTCTCCGAGTGACAGCAGAGATACCATACCATTATCCAGGGAACATCCTTAGAGAGGTGCTGCCACAGCCAGCGTGCACCATCGTAAACTCCCCGTGATACCGGCTCACGGAGACTACGTCATCCTGTCCTGAAGGCCGTTATTCCCTCAGACGTCTACTCTCATAATATAGTGTGTGACAGTGTCAAGAGGCTAGCAAGGTAACAAAGGATTCATGTCATGAGTCAAGCTTTACTTTCTTGTTCTGGAAAGAGTTAAGAACCAGGAGTGTGTCAGTCACTCTCTTTCTCCAACACACACACACACACACACACACACACACACACACAGAGACACACACACACACACACTCACACAGTTAAGAGGATAAACCGGGAGCAGGCAGATTAAAGGCAGCGTCCAGCTTCTCGGGACAAGACAGGTTCTTTCCAGCCTTCTGTCCTTAATTGGCAAGATAAAGCCTGGCTAAATTTACTTGGTCTGCAACTTTAAAGAGTGGTATCACTGTATTTTTTTTTTCATTTTCCATCTTTAAAAAATGCATGGCACTAAAAAAAAAGAAGAATTTCTTCAGTAAATTGTCTCACAAAGACGTAAATGTCGAGACGTACCACAACTTCTTGGATTTTCAAATCTACACAGGGGGAGACTGCACAAGAGACGATTCACAAATATAATTTCTGAACTGAAATACTGACAAAAAGAATCCCTAAGGTAACAGTTGTCCAATGTACCATCTAAAAACATGTTATTGCTGGAGCTGGGTATTGTTTGAATGTTTTCTACTGTAACGAGACGCAAAGACTAACTTTTTCTCTCCCGATACCAATTTGGATAGCGCAGCTCTGCCGATGTCGTCATTAGCGCTCATGTTCACAAAATAGCCTGTTTCCACACGTCTTTACTGTTTATAGCCTGCTACCTCCAGGTCAGAGGTCAGCAACCTTTACTATCAAAAGAGCTATTTTAGGCAAAAACAAAAAAAAAACAATCTGTCTGGAGCCGCAAAACATTTGATCATTGTGATGAAGGTAACACAGTTTATAGTCTAAGTATATAGAATATAACTCTAATGCAGTGAGGGCCAAAGTGCAAATGTACTACGGAGTATTAGGGTCACATTGAGGGAAAAAACATCTGAGATTTACAGAATAAAGTCGTAATATTACGTGAAAAAAAGTCGTAATGTTACGAGAAAAAAGTCGTAATATAACGAGAATAAAGTCATAACTTAACGAGAAAAAAAGTCATAATATAACGAGAATAAAGCCATAACTTTAACGAGAAAAAAGTCGTAATATAACAAGAATAAAGCCATAACTTAACGAGATAAAAAGTCGTAATATAACAAGAATAAAGCCATAACTTTAACGAGAAAAAAGTCGTAATATAACGAGAATAAAGCCATAACTTTAACGAGAAAAAAAAGTCGTAATATAACAAGAATAAAGTCATAACTTCACGAGACAAAAAGTCATAATATTACGAGAGTAAAGTCATATCTTTACGAGGAAAAAAGTCATAATATTACGAGAATAAAGCCATAACTTTAACGAGAAAAAAGTCGTAATATGACGAGAATAAAGCCATAACTTTACGAGAAAAAAAGTCGTAATATTACGAGAATAAAGTCATAACTTTAACAAGAAACGAGAAAAAAAAGAAAATAACACGTAAAATTACTACTTTGTAATATTATGACTTTATTCTCGTAATATTATTACTTTTTTTCTCTAAATCTCAGATTTATTTTTTTCCCTCAATGTGGCCCTAATACTCCGTCGTACCGTCGTACCATAGACCAACAACAATGATAAATAAAAATGAAAATGTAAACAAAAAACAGTTATTAATTTCCCCTCATTTTTAAAAGTCCACAAGGAGCCACTGGAGAGGAGCTAAAGAGCCTCATGTGGCTCCGGAGCTGCAGGTTGCTGACCCCTGATTTAGGTGCAACAACAACTTTGGTCCGTGTTGCAAATGCAACGCGTACAGTAAAGTTCCTGTTGTTCCAGGCGACCCCTCCGCCAAGTTTCCCTCAGCCCGTGTCTTGTCTTGTGGTCTCATTGGCTGCAGCGCCCCGACAGGTCCAGATATTCAGCATGCTAGATATCTGGGATATGTCTGCAAGATGCGATGCAGAGGCTCATGTCTTTCAACGTCTGGGAGTAGTGTGAACTAATTAACCTGGCATACCTGTCCTGTACTATAATGTCTCACATGCTTCTTCTTTGCCATTATTTTAATCGGTGTTAAGCTACTGTCAACAAAACCTTTTGCAGATGTTTCCTGTGAAACACCTGCAGGAAACGTTGGGTTGAGTGTAACTTAGGATAGGTTTACATTTTTTATTTTTTAAATGATAGTACAGGTATGC